>JAGFPH010013857.1:13905-25296 GCA_018207615.1 Philaenus spumarius | reverse complement strand
TTTACTGTAAGACTGCAGCTTACTGTGTAGTATACTGTACTTTGAGACAGTGCAACATTAGATTAAGAACATCAGTATACAGCTTTTTACTGCAAGGCAAACATACCATAATGTTAATTAAAGTGTAGTGTTTGGTGTTACAGAGAGGAAAAAAGTCATTTGATTATGTCATCTATGTTCCATTATTTTTTTTCAAATGTGTAAACTCCACAGTATGTACATACTACAACTCTCATGTGTTATAAATATTTTAATTTTGATTCTACATTTTGAAAAGAGCTTACTTAATAGCAGTTAATCCGGGCCTGGCTGCAGACATATGGTTGTAGCCTCATATATTCTTAATTTTCAGCCATGATTCACCCTTATAGTCAATTGATTTGAGTTGGTTATATTAGCTTTTCAAAGCATACTAAGAGGATCATGTTTGCCTAACTAACACTGGTTAATTATTCTTATAAAATAATATGAATTTATATTGCTGGAAATGCTTGGAAATCAATATATGTGATGCGGAAAGCGATAAGGGACCAGTTGTCTCAAAAATTCAAAATTGAGTTATTATTTTGTCTTAATAAAGGAGTAAATTATGAACATTTTGTCATCAAAACCAAGTTGATATCTCAAAAAATGCCTTAGTTATGACTATTTTAATATACCTGGCACGAAAAGGGTGTTTTGAGAAAAACGCGTTTAAAGTTTTTGTTCGATCACACTGACTTTATTTTTTAAAGTTAAGAAAAAAATTTATTATAAAATTAAAGAACAGAAATCCCTCTTTAAAGAAAACACAATAGTTATTACATTATGATTATATTATAATTTTGGCTAAGTCTATTTTAAATGGTTCGTTTGCGCTTCTTAGTTGTTTTCTGACCGCCGGACAGCCCCACTTGAGGTTCATCAGGATCTTCAATTAGGCCTAATTCAGGAATTTCAACAGGATCTTCAACTACTTCAGGAATGCCAACAGGGGGGCATAGAATGTCTTCTGTTTCTTCTTTACAGTATTGCCAGTATCTGTTTCTTCTTTACAGTATTGCCAGTATTAAGTCATTTTATTTTCCTTCAATTTCTATTACTACATTACCTTCAACTAAAATGTCATTTGAAAAATCTGCAAGATCCAACGTTGGTACTTGATCAAGAAATGAATCTGTAAGTAGGCCTTGGACAGCCTCATTCTGTTCAGTCTCTTCATCGTCTTCACTCGATTCGTCACTATTTCCCAATCGCACATCAAAATAATAATGGTAAGCTTCAATATCTTCCTCATTTACTGATTTATTTAAGCCTACATCTTTTATAAACTTCAACACTTTATCTTCATCCATCATGAACACGAACACAACACACGCACCGGCTTGTTGATAACCAATTCAACAGGTGAAGTGTTTCAAACATAAACAAAAACAAGTGTCAGCTGTTTTAAGCAATACAGCCAACAGTCTTTAGCCTTTGGTTTCAGCTAATTGATAATAGCCAGCAACTTTTCGAAGTAGTTTATTCGTTACACATACTAATTATTGTGACGAAACTGTAGTTCTATTAGAAGAAACTAGGCCTACTATATTAATGTAGTTTATTCGTCACACGTAGCCTAATTATTGTGAAGAAACTGTATTAATGAGAATTATATTAACTTGAAAAATGTTTTTCTTTTACAAAATAATACTTTTATTACCGTTAAACTATGCTAGAATTAAATATAAGCGGGTTTGATGAGCAAGTTCATATTTACTCACAACAAATTGAAAAGGGACCAGTTGTCGGGCCCATGTTATAACTCCATAAAGACAACTGGTCCCTTTTCTCAAACGTAACATAGGTTGACATAATTCATATTTTCGAGTATTTGCTTACTAGATTCGACTTTACAGTCGATTTTGGCTTATAAAAGAAGAATCCTGTTACAATAATCGATTAAAAACACAAAATCGATATTTTTGACCAAAACCTCAACTTTTGGCTCTCCTGAACATTTTACTCGTCCGACAACTGGTCCCTTTTCGCTTTCCGCATCACATATTATGGAGACCAAACCAAGCCAGATAATATGTAAGGGTTTTTGGATATATTTTCTCACATATTTATAGAGTCTATTCTTATTTTGTTTCCAGTTAAATCCATATATTGATTGTCTAGAATCTAGATAATTGGTCTGTATGGTAATAATAATCAACTAGTTGCACATACATCAAGAAGTTTAACTGAATTGTGTCAATGGTTTATTCAATTTAAAATACATTGCAATAAATCACTATTAGTGCAGATAAGTTTCCCCTGTTTTGTATAACGAAGTATAAGTGTTTAAACCCACAATAAACCACTAGTAAAAAAAATAAATAAAACAAAGCCATCTAAAGTGCCATCAACATTAAAAACCTATAGCATAAATCTAATTGATATCATAAATAATATTCCTTAAAAAAACATTGTTTATGGTAAATATGTATTTTGGAAAAGCAATTTTCTCTGTAGTCTTTATTAGACATAACATGGTAAATTTGAGAATAACAAAAACTAAAATGTGCGTTTAAGTTTTCTAATATCATTTATCAATGAGACCAGAAAAGAATACTTCTCATTGAAAATTTGACCAGAAATTACTTTTAAATTACTTTAATGGTTGGCAAAAGTTTTTGAAAATAGAATTAAAACAATATAGGTTTTTCATTTTTATAAAATCTTTTGACAAAATAATTGTAAAGAGTTTAATTTACTGGCATTCACCTTCTAACAAATCCTGAAACATGTTAACAACTATATTTGAGATGAATCGAAGAAGTAACTCATTTACAAAGTAAACCCACCAGTTATGTAATTAAAAATAATGCAGGTAATTGGGATTTTTAAATTCAATAATAAAAGTTCCCATTTCAAGTTTGTCATAGGATTATATATAACCGTTTGGTTTGTTTAAAAGAAATCAAGAGTTTCAATGATAAATTGATCACCTTGTACATAAAACAAGTGATATTTTTTTAATAACTCTAAATAAACATTCCATGTAGTATCCACTCTTTAGTAGTGTGGCTCATCCCTCTGGCTGTCTGAATTTCTAGGTCCTCCAGCGAAATCTTCCCTTAGTGGGTGTGTCTTTGGTTCGCTCGCAAGCCTACGTACATTGACAAGATAGTTAAAAGTGGAAAAGGTTCTTTAAATAAGATGGCGAAACTAGGAATTGCTTTAAAACGTTTATTAACCCTCCCAGTGGCAGACTGCCCAAAGTGACGTTCTCTCAGGCGCAAGATACAGCTATTTCGACAATTAGCGAGAATTTGCATATATTTGCATAAGCGATAATTTAACCCACTTAGAATCATCCAATCGCAATAAAACTGGCACCATTGGAAAGAAAATGAATCAAACTTTAATTTTTGTATTTATAACTTTTTCGTAAAACGTATATTTACATACGTAATCATCGTTTTAAAATATGCAAATCTGTCTACAGCTCTTTCCGTGCGCGAATTGCATACAATTGTACTGTTATTTCCCACTTCTTTAACGGTTAAGACAGTCTACACTAATATTTCTTTGGCAATTTGGCAATTATAACGATACCATTGGATTCGCCATGATTTTAACTTTCTGTTGGTGTCTTCCAATCAGATGTCACTGTAAAATTACTATTTTATTGAAGAATTACTGTAAACCCTTGCGATTGGACAGTCTCTCAACCAATAAACAGGCAATTTGTCAATCGATATTGGAAAGGCAGTGCCTTATGTTTTAACAGATTTCTTTACACGATTTTGTAGAGCAAAGTCTGGAGTTTGAAACGGTAGTAAGTAATCCAGAAATAACCGGTTTTATGTATGTCTAGTCGACAGTTGAAATGTCAGTTCTAGTGAGAAAGTCAAGCGCGTGGGTTCTCACGTTATACAAATGGGGACCTATATGCAGCGTGTAGGGTAGCGGCTTTTCATTAGATTGATATCATTTTGTTATTCAAATAAATATAACTCAAACACTTTTGTGAACTAAGGAAAGACGAGTATACCATTATTTTTTTTTATTTATCCTCTACACTTTGTTATAATAATATTTCATTTTTGGGCAAAGCATATATTAGTAAATGACGTTACAATCTAGGCCTAGGTTTGTTACCAGTCGTGTACTTGGAACATAAAAACTGTTTTTTTTCAAAATAAAAAATTTGAAATTGATAAATGTTTTTATACAGTTATATTTAGAACTAAATTACGAAACTTTTTTACGCTTACGGAAAAAATACAAAAAATGTTTACTACTTGTTATGTAGGCCTAAAGTTGAACTTTTTCCTTTCGTTACTGAACATTTTTTGTTTCTTGAGATAATAACTTTTACAATTTCAAAAAAAACTGATTTTTAGTGGCATATTTGAATTCTTTGAAGTTTCTTCTACAAAAAAGCCACTGAACACTTTTGGATTGGGGTTCATTTACAATTTTTGGCGAATTTTTAAAAATATGCTTGCAAAACGCTAAAAACAGGCTTTTCAATTTTAGCTTTAACCATGCCACTTGGAGGGTTAAAACATTACAACTCAACCTCTCTGCTGGTCTGAACTTACAACTAACTTAAGGCTGCTTAGTTGTTGTTTGATGCAATGTTGCTGACAAATCACTTGAGCAATTCATTTTGTAACCACGTTTATGCATCTCAAAAAATTACCATCTGGCCGTTTTGTCAAGATATTATTTTTCCCAAGGTATTATTTTGTAATGTAACGGTGCAGATGTGATTACTCCATGCTAAAATAATAACATCTGCAGTGTTATGTTGACTATTCCTAGTAGTTAAAACAAAAATAATATTATATTATAATAGGTATGCGAAAAATAGTGACCATTATAATGTAAGCATTATTTATTTAGTGACTAATGATTTTGAGTGAGGTATTAGTGTATGCACTCTACATAGAGTTCTAAGAATAATTCAATATCTAAGAGATAATTAATTATAATAAGTATTATATTTGTGCGTTTTAAGTTTTGTAAAGAAGATTGATTTTTCAAGTCAGTTTAGATAAAATTTTACATTTTGTACATTTTGACAAAGTAATATTTTACATTGTTTTATTTCACTGTAACTTATTATTACTCACTTAAATATAAAATTTAGCTTCATATTACAACAATGGAGGTTATACACGTTAATGGAGTATCTATTACTCCTCACAGAGTAGTTTCTTCTAGGCCAGATGGCCAATGCTTAATCTACTCTTTGGCTTTAATTGTACATTTACATGACACGATTCACTGAGGTTTGAGGTGAGGACCAGAGTTGTTAGTCATGTTTCAAACAATTGGCGCAGGTTCAAACCATATATAGTAGAACCCCTCTTAACCAGTCTGGTTGGGACCGAGACCCTGGCCAGTTACCTGTTTAGCCAGTTGATCCGAGGTTCCCGTAAAACATAGATTTTAGTTAAAAAATAACCTACCATAAGTAAACAAGCAAATAAGACGTTATTGCAACCCATTTTATTGTATGTACAACAATAAACAAACACCAACAAAATAAACATTTTAAACTTACATAAAACTTTGAAAACTGAATTTACATTTATACTGTATCATTGTTTAAAAATGAGTTCTTTTTTCTATTCTTTACTTTTAATGATTTTTTTAAAACCAAGTCTCTCCATTTGCGTACGTTCATCACGTCTAATGCCGTTGAATCTTTTTGCTGCTCAACATATTACTCAATATGTTACAAATATTACATATTTTGCTCCCACGAAATTCAGTAAAGGTTCTAACAAAGCAACAGATGAAGAAAAAGAAACAAAAGATGCTGCTTTGTCAATGGATTCTAAGAAAAAATACAGTTGCCGCGGAAGCAAGAGTGGAATCAAACTCATGCTCTCCCTCCCATGTTCTGCCTGCCACAATACTAACCCAATACACACCTAAAGTTGCGTCACCCAGCTTTATTTTCCAGGAAATGTCCGTCAAACAATCAATGTTTGAGACTTCGGCCAGTTACAGTAATATAATCTGTAAGAGAAAAAAATTTCTGTTGTTCCATGGTATAGGCTGATTAATCCGAGGGCAGGTTGATCCGAGGCCGGTTAAGAGGGGTTCTACTGTACTTTAAAAGTAACAGGAGATATTTATTCAACAAAAAAAGAATATATCGCCGATATGAGCAAACCGGTAATTTTTATAACCTCCTGTGAAATTCAAGCAGCATCAGAAATATTTTTTATGAATTTCAGGTGTAGAGAGATGGTTATTTGTTGTGGGAGAGTTTTGGCAAACCGATTGAGGGAGTAGGGAGGCTAAGGTTTACTGGGGAACTGACGAGAGGCCACTTTGATGTTCTCATTCCTCTCACACCTTCTTTACCTGACAACTCAACTGTGTGGAGGAAATACAGTCAGCTTCCCAATCCCAGGTTTCAGACGATGGTCTCCAAATTTCTCAACTTCCAACTCTATCAGAACAGTGTACATTCGGTCGCATCCAGAACAAATACCAAAAACCAAAAACGAGGAAAAAAGACGAAAGCGTTTTTCTAATACAAATCGCGTAAAAGCACATAGGCAAGCGGTAAAAAATACCACTGTCTCAAAATACACACAGAATCAGCTAATATACTTTAAGATGTAACATTTGCTGCAGGTAACCATATTATTGCAATAGCGAACATTGTCCTGTCACCTAATAGTATATATAGACAAGTAAGCGCGTAGAGAGGGAATAGACGATACATAATGTATTATAATACGTTATTATAGTATTATAATTATTATTACAATAATTATCCCTTGCACATTGAATTATTCTTAATTCTATATAGAGTGCATACACTAATACCTCACTCAAAATCATTAGTCACTAAATAAATACTGCTTACATTATAATCATCACTATTGTTCGTATACTTATTATAATTATAATATTATTATGTATATATTGTATTATTATATTATAATATTATAATTATGTGATTTAAAAATATGATATAATATTTTTTGACAATATATTGACTTGTGTAATTTGTTGACTTTTATTCTCCTCTAATATTAATACTGATAAAAATATAAATCGGTCATAGAAGTTATCACTTCCAACGTCTGTTCTTAAGCACACCCAATGTTTTTTTTTTTATTGTTCCTTCTATTTGTGATTCGGGGTTTGATTCAATCATTGTTAGTCATTGCAAAAACCATATTTTGTTATTAGTTGAGAGCTGTCATTAAATTGGAATCATCAAAATTATTACCAAAAAAAGAACTTGATACATTTTTGGCAATTTTGTTAATTTAAGGCTGTGTACCCACATTGATTTTATCAATGTCTGTTGATGCATTGCGGTGACAAAATCGAAGGGACAATACATTTATTTAAATGGACCTATACCCACTTTTTGTTGGCAAGTGCGGGCTTTATTTTCAATATCCAATGAGGATTTCTAAAGCAAAAGCGTTGCAGAAGAAACAATAATGGATGCTTTTTCTAGAGGAGGACAACCCTTCATTTGAACAAAAATTCAAATTTTTAATTAAAGCATATTCTTAAAGTATATTTTGCAGTTTTAAAATGTAGGCTGATTACAGTATATTTGCAAAATTTCTAGTCAATAGCACAACTACTGGAAGTATTAAACATTCAGTGGGAAAATAGTGCATGATTTTGAGTGCATGGGGACTAAGTCACACCATCTCCAATAGTTCATGAAATGATTTCACTGTCATCTGATAATAATTACAATATTTGTCTTTCTGGTTCTGTAATGTTTCATAAAATTTTTAAAATCTGTTTGATTTTCTTTTTTTGATGTAGAGATGCACCCAGAATCTTCCCTCTTGCCGTGGTTCATCCAGAAAACCTAATGATTCCGCCATGGAAACAATCATAAGTCGCTTCCTACACACACTCATTGCAAATTAAAGACTAATATTGATTTAGTTATGAAAAGATGACAATTAGTGCATTAATAGCAAGGAAATATGACTGATTAACAGCAGACGACCGGTTGATTATATGAAGGGCAATATATATTATATTATATTATTTCTTTCATTCCTAGATGCGGTGATGCATTGTGAGGGTACAAGGAGGAAAAACCAATGTCCTTTACTTTACCTCTTCACCTGACGTTGAAAAACACAATGAGGGTGTGCAGCCTTAGAGTTATATAGGGAAAGGTACTATTTAAACTTATGAAAGTCATTATTATTTTATTTCTTACTTGATCCTGTCTCCCAAAGCAGGGATCTTACGAGGTCCAAGAATGTTTTTAATCTCAAAATGAACTTTGTCTTGTATGGTTGGATTCAATATCATTGACAATAAAGCAAAAGCAAGAGTATTGCTTGTTGTTTCTGCACCAGCTATGAAAAAATCCATGCAAACCATAAGTAACTGATCATCTGAAAAATGTGAAAATTTGTTTTAGTCAAAACATGAGTGCAGGTATTTTGCTAATTTCAAAGCAGTAATATTATATATTGTTTTAGCTGTGCATGTAATCAGTGACGTTGCCAGGACTAATGAGACCTGGTGCGGACCTAGGTCACCCCATCCCCTCTCTCAGCATCCACACTCTAACCTAATAGCTTACACCATGCCTCAATCTAACAAAAATTAAAGATACATTTTTTCAATGTATTTACTCAGCAACATTAAAAGATTCTCAAATTTTACACAACATTAACAACATTGATTTGGTTCAAATAAAACTGCACACTTTTAACATCTTTTGATTTGCACAAAACTTGAATTGTTATAAACCAATAGTTTTTTTAAGTAGTTTTAAACTGTATTTATTGAGTTAATATTAAAATAAATACTAAAACATTTTAATAATTACATTTATTAATAAATAAATGTTTATAAATACCTTGTAGGTCTCAACAATCCTTGTTTTTTATAACTGAGACATTTCACCGTATCACTGATGGTATCTTCATGCTGACATTTAACACAAAACACAATACACTAACAACACATACTCTACATAAAAATTGTTAAAATTTTATTATTTTTGTACATTTGTACACGTCTTATATAGATAGTAAAAATTTTGTGCCAGGTGGTTCTACTACTTGACCAGTTGTCATCTGGCACAAAATGTGGCTACAAATGACAAGACGTGTACAAATATACAAAAATAATAACATTTTAACAATTTTTATGTCGAATATATGATGTTAGTGTATTGTGTTTTGTGTTAAATGTCAGCCTGAAGATGTTGTCAGTGATACGGTGAAACATGTCTCATTTATAAAAAACAAGGATTGTTGAGACATTCAAGGTATGTATAACCATTTATAATATAAAAAAATAAAGCAATATGATATGCAACAAAGAATTCTATACTTATTAAATTAAAAATATTGATATTAAGAATATCCAATATTAAATATGTGTTTTGTTTTCCCCAAATAAGTTTATTTTTTTTAAACTTTGTAAAAGACAGTAGACTATTTTTTACAATTCAGTTGTTTTTTTATTTAACAGTCTAAATACATAATGTAAGCATAACATTTTTTATAGGATATTTTTTAAAGAAACTGAATTTGAAAAGTTATTAACATTTTCAAATAAACTGTATTAATATCAAATCTAGACTAAACAAATCACCATTGTTATGTTTAAAATTTAATCACGCAGACTACATCCTTACTTTTAGTTCAAATAATTTTATGAACTTTCTGCTTAGCAAACCTAGATATGATATTATCAAAATCAATGTTTTTAGCTACAGGATTTTCAATGGAAAGGATAGCCAAACTACAAAGCCTTGCCTGGCTAATAGTGGGATCTTAGGTAACGCTTTAAAAGTTTGAGTTTCGAAAAATTTCTTTCACAATAAGTTACAAATCATATCACGGTTATTTTACCATTTGAACCAACTAGTGTTTGTTGTACTATTAATTTTATAAAATGGTCAATAAACTATTTACAAATTTGTATTTTATTAATTAATTATTAAAATGCCAGTAATCTGGTGCGGGCCGCACCCAATGGCGATGCCACTGCATGTAATATGAAGTTATTTTCAAGCAGTTCTAATTTCAAGTCAATATAATATTTTTTCTGACAATATAAGACTCTATAATGTGTAAATACAGAATGTACATTTTAAATTTGAAAACAAAGCACACAAAATAATCAGTTGCACCACAACTTTGAAATAAATTTACTAAATTCAAAGGGGAACACACAGTAGGCTTTTACATGCATATAATTGCTATCAATGATTTCTTGCTTATAATTAATCATAGTTACTTAGTACTATATACAAACTAAGGTACCTAATTAATTTAATTGAGAGGATTTGAAGGATTCAAAACTTATTTACATCTAAATCTGGATAAGACAATGGTGTCATCTGAAATTGCCATTATAGTCCTGAATGTTCCTGGAAAAAAGGAATTTACAAATACTAGGAGAAGTAATGAACCAAGTACTGAACCTTGGGGTACACTACATGAAAACAAAAATCTTACACTTTCTAAAGAGCCAAAATTATTTGTACTAAAAGTCACTCCTTCCTTTTTTTATCACAAAATATTTTTTGTATGTTCTTAAAATAAATTAATGGTAATTGTACCAAATTCCTAACCATATAAAACAGATAAGACAATAACTTATCATTAATTGTACCATATTCCTAACCATATAAACAGATAAGACAATAACTTATCAATAAACATGCAAAACTTCATGCCAATCTTTTAGTAGAAACTAAACAATAATTGTTATAAGCCAAGAAAGAAAATATGTTGTTAAAATAACCAGAAAATAAAATGTAAAAATATATTTTTATATCAAGTCCAGATATCCAATTAATACTTGCGTTTTTTTAGAAAAAATCCTTGATAAATTATAATTACATGCCTTTTCTTACCAAACAGGTTTATTACGAAACAGCCTAAGTTTTACATTTTAATTTTGAAGAGAAAAATTTTGAAATTAACTTTAAAAATATTATAAGCAAATAATGAGCTGGACTTGCGAGAACAATATAGGTGAAACTAGCTGACCCGTACGGCGTTGCCCGTGGTGGTTGGTATTTTCAGTCTTTTTAACGTAATTGTATTCTTTTTAAGTGTTCAGTCAGTGAGTGGTATTTGGCTTTTATATATATTGATCTTAAATAATAAAAGCACTATTGTCATAATAATAAAAGATCTGAAATTATGATTTTAGTAACTTTGATACCCCCAAACCCCTCCTAAAATTTCGAATTTTTCATACCCTTTCTTAGTGAGCACCTAGAGGAAGCTACATACCAAATTTCATTCCAATCCGTTCAGTAGTTTTGAAGAAATCATGATTTAATAACTTTAATCCCCAAACCCTCCTAAAATTTCGAATTTTTTCAAACCCTTTCTTAGTAAGCACCTATGGCCCTAGAGGAAGCTACATACCAAATTTCATTCCAAT
>JAGFPH010013856.1:13905-25296 GCA_018207615.1 Philaenus spumarius | reverse complement strand
TTTACTGTAAGACTGCAGCTTACTGTGTAGTATACTGTACTTTGAGACAGTGCAACATTAGATTAAGAACATCAGTATACAGCTTTTTACTGCAAGGCAAACATACCATAATGTTAATTAAAGTGTAGTGTTTGGTGTTACAGAGAGGAAAAAAGTCATTTGATTATGTCATCTATGTTCCATTATTTTTTTTCAAATGTGTAAACTCCACAGTATGTACATACTACAACTCTCATGTGTTATAAATATTTTAATTTTGATTCTACATTTTGAAAAGAGCTTACTTAATAGCAGTTAATCCGGGCCTGGCTGCAGACATATGGTTGTAGCCTCATATATTCTTAATTTTCAGCCATGATTCACCCTTATAGTCAATTGATTTGAGTTGGTTATATTAGCTTTTCAAAGCATACTAAGAGGATCATGTTTGCCTAACTAACACTGGTTAATTATTCTTATAAAATAATATGAATTTATATTGCTGGAAATGCTTGGAAATCAATATATGTGATGCGGAAAGCGATAAGGGACCAGTTGTCTCAAAAATTCAAAATTGAGTTATTATTTTGTCTTAATAAAGGAGTAAATTATGAACATTTTGTCATCAAAACCAAGTTGATATCTCAAAAAATGCCTTAGTTATGACTATTTTAATATACCTGGCACGAAAAGGGTGTTTTGAGAAAAACGCGTTTAAAGTTTTTGTTCGATCACACTGACTTTATTTTTTAAAGTTAAGAAAAAAATTTATTATAAAATTAAAGAACAGAAATCCCTCTTTAAAGAAAACACAATAGTTATTACATTATGATTATATTATAATTTTGGCTAAGTCTATTTTAAATGGTTCGTTTGCGCTTCTTAGTTGTTTTCTGACCGCCGGACAGCCCCACTTGAGGTTCATCAGGATCTTCAATTAGGCCTAATTCAGGAATTTCAACAGGATCTTCAACTACTTCAGGAATGCCAACAGGGGGGCATAGAATGTCTTCTGTTTCTTCTTTACAGTATTGCCAGTATCTGTTTCTTCTTTACAGTATTGCCAGTATTAAGTCATTTTATTTTCCTTCAATTTCTATTACTACATTACCTTCAACTAAAATGTCATTTGAAAAATCTGCAAGATCCAACGTTGGTACTTGATCAAGAAATGAATCTGTAAGTAGGCCTTGGACAGCCTCATTCTGTTCAGTCTCTTCATCGTCTTCACTCGATTCGTCACTATTTCCCAATCGCACATCAAAATAATAATGGTAAGCTTCAATATCTTCCTCATTTACTGATTTATTTAAGCCTACATCTTTTATAAACTTCAACACTTTATCTTCATCCATCATGAACACGAACACAACACACGCACCGGCTTGTTGATAACCAATTCAACAGGTGAAGTGTTTCAAACATAAACAAAAACAAGTGTCAGCTGTTTTAAGCAATACAGCCAACAGTCTTTAGCCTTTGGTTTCAGCTAATTGATAATAGCCAGCAACTTTTCGAAGTAGTTTATTCGTTACACATACTAATTATTGTGACGAAACTGTAGTTCTATTAGAAGAAACTAGGCCTACTATATTAATGTAGTTTATTCGTCACACGTAGCCTAATTATTGTGAAGAAACTGTATTAATGAGAATTATATTAACTTGAAAAATGTTTTTCTTTTACAAAATAATACTTTTATTACCGTTAAACTATGCTAGAATTAAATATAAGCGGGTTTGATGAGCAAGTTCATATTTACTCACAACAAATTGAAAAGGGACCAGTTGTCGGGCCCATGTTATAACTCCATAAAGACAACTGGTCCCTTTTCTCAAACGTAACATAGGTTGACATAATTCATATTTTCGAGTATTTGCTTACTAGATTCGACTTTACAGTCGATTTTGGCTTATAAAAGAAGAATCCTGTTACAATAATCGATTAAAAACACAAAATCGATATTTTTGACCAAAACCTCAACTTTTGGCTCTCCTGAACATTTTACTCGTCCGACAACTGGTCCCTTTTCGCTTTCCGCATCACATATTATGGAGACCAAACCAAGCCAGATAATATGTAAGGGTTTTTGGATATATTTTCTCACATATTTATAGAGTCTATTCTTATTTTGTTTCCAGTTAAATCCATATATTGATTGTCTAGAATCTAGATAATTGGTCTGTATGGTAATAATAATCAACTAGTTGCACATACATCAAGAAGTTTAACTGAATTGTGTCAATGGTTTATTCAATTTAAAATACATTGCAATAAATCACTATTAGTGCAGATAAGTTTCCCCTGTTTTGTATAACGAAGTATACGTGTTTAAACCCACAATAAACCACTAGTAAAAAAAATAAATAAAACAAAGCCATCTAAAGTGCCATCAACATTAAAAACCTATAGCATAAATCTAATTGATATCATAAATAATATTCCTTAAAAAAACATTGTTTATGGTAAATATGTATTTTGGAAAAGCAATTTTCTCTGTAGTCTTTATTAGACATAACATGGTAAATTTGAGAATAACAAAAACTAAAATGTGCGTTTAAGTTTTCTAATATCATTTATCAATGAGACCAGAAAAGAATACTTCTCATTGAAAATTTGACCAGAAATTACTTTTAAATTACTTTAATGGTTGGCAAAAGTTTTTGAAAATAGAATTAAAACAATATAGGTTTTTCATTTTTATAAAATCTTTTGACAAAATAATTGTAAAGAGTTTAATTTACTGGCATTCACCTTCTAACAAATCCTGAAACATGTTAACAACTATATTTGAGATGAATCGAAGAAGTAACTCATTTACAAAGTAAACCCACCAGTTATGTAATTAAAAATAATGCAGGTAATTGGGATTTTTAAATTCAATAATAAAAGTTCCCATTTCAAGTTTGTCATAGGATTATATATAACCGTTTGGTTTGTTTAAAAGAAATCAAGAGTTTCAATGATAAATTGATCACCTTGTACATAAAACAAGTGATATTTTTTTAATAACTCTAAATAAACATTCCATGTAGTATCCACTCTTTAGTAGTGTGGCTCATCCCTCTGGCTGTCTGAATTTCTAGGTCCTCCAGCGAAATCTTCCCTTAGTGGGTGTGTCTTTGGTTCGCTCGCAAGCCTACGTACATTGACAAGATAGTTAAAAGTGGAAAAGGTTCTTTAAATAAGATGGCGAAACTAGGAATTGCTTTAAAACGTTTATTAACCCTCCCAGTGGCAGACTGCCCAAAGTGACGTTCTCTCAGGCGCAAGATACAGCTATTTCGACAATTAGCGAGAATTTGCATATATTTGCATAAGCGATAATTTAACCCACTTAGAATCATCCAATCGCAATAAAACTGGCACCATTGGAAAGAAAATGAATCAAACTTTAATTTTTGTATTTATAACTTTTTCGTAAAACGTATATTTACATACGTAATCATCGTTTTAAAATATGCAAATCTGTCTACAGCTCTTTCCGTGCGCGAATTGCATACAATTGTACTGTTATTTCCCACTTCTTTAACGGTTAAGACAGTCTACACTAATATTTCTTTGGCAATTTGGCAATTATAACGATACCATTGGATTCGCCATGATTTTAACTTTCTGTTGGTGTCTTCCAATCAGATGTCACTGTAAAATTACTATTTTATTGAAGAATTACTGTAAACCCTTGCGATTGGACAGTCTCTCAACCAATAAACAGGCAATTTGTCAATCGATATTGGAAAGGCAGTGCCTTATGTTTTAACAGATTTCTTTACACGATTTTGTAGAGCAAAGTCTGGAGTTTGAAACGGTAGTAAGTAATCCAGAAATAACCGGTTTTATGTATGTCTAGTCGACAGTTGAAATGTCAGTTCTAGTGAGAAAGTCAAGCGCGTGGGTTCTCACGTTATACAAATGGGGACCTATATGCAGCGTGTAGGGTAGCGGCTTTTCATTAGATTGATATCATTTTGTTATTCAAATAAATATAACTCAAACACTTTTGTGAACTAAGGAAAGACGAGTATACCATTATTTTTTTTTATTTATCCTCTACACTTTGTTATAATAATATTTCATTTTTGGGCAAAGCATATATTAGTAAATGACGTTACAATCTAGGCCTAGGTTTGTTACCAGTCGTGTACTTGGAACATAAAAACTGTTTTTTTTCAAAATAAAAAATTTGAAATTGATAAATGTTTTTATACAGTTATATTTAGAACTAAATTACGAAACTTTTTTACGCTTACGGAAAAAATACAAAAAATGTTTACTACTTGTTATGTAGGCCTAAAGTTGAACTTTTTCCTTTCGTTACTGAACATTTTTTGTTTCTTGAGATAATAACTTTTACAATTTCAAAAAAAACTGATTTTTAGTGGCATATTTGAATTCTTTGAAGTTTCTTCTACAAAAAAGCCACTGAACACTTTTGGATTGGGGTTCATTTACAATTTTTGGCGAATTTTTAAAAATATGCTTGCAAAACGCTAAAAACAGGCTTTTCAATTTTAGCTTTAACCATGCCACTTGGAGGGTTAAAACATTACAACTCAACCTCTCTGCTGGTCTGAACTTACAACTAACTTAAGGCTGCTTAGTTGTTGTTTGATGCAATGTTGCTGACAAATCACTTGAGCAATTCATTTTGTAACCACGTTTATGCATCTCAAAAAATTACCATCTGGCCGTTTTGTCAAGATATTATTTTTCCCAAGGTATTATTTTGTAATGTAACGGTGCAGATGTGATTACTCCATGCTAAAATAATAACATCTGCAGTGTTATGTTGACTATTCCTAGTAGTTAAAACAAAAATAATATTATATTATAATAGGTATGCGAAAAATAGTGACCATTATAATGTAAGCATTATTTATTTAGTGACTAATGATTTTGAGTGAGGTATTAGTGTATGCACTCTACATAGAGTTCTAAGAATAATTCAATATCTAAGAGATAATTAATTATAATAAGTATTATATTTGTGCGTTTTAAGTTTTGTAAAGAAGATTGATTTTTCAAGTCAGTTTAGATAAAATTTTACATTTTGTACATTTTGACAAAGTAATATTTTACATTGTTTTATTTCACTGTAACTTATTATTACTCACTTAAATATAAAATTTAGCTTCATATTACAACAATGGAGGTTATACACGTTAATGGAGTATCTATTACTCCTCACAGAGTAGTTTCTTCTAGGCCAGATGGCCAATGCTTAATCTACTCTTTGGCTTTAATTGTACATTTACATGACACGATTCACTGAGGTTTGAGGTGAGGACCAGAGTTGTTAGTCATGTTTCAAACAATTGGCGCAGGTTCAAACCATATATAGTAGAACCCCTCTTAACCAGTCTGGTTGGGACCGAGACCCTGGCCAGTTACCTGTTTAGCCAGTTGATCCGAGGTTCCCGTAAAACATAGATTTTAGTTAAAAAATAACCTACCATAAGTAAACAAGCAAATAAGACGTTATTGCAACCCATTTTATTGTATGTACAACAATAAACAAACACCAACAAAATAAACATTTTAAACTTACATAAAACTTTGAAAACTGAATTTACATTTATACTGTATCATTGTTTAAAAATGAGTTCTTTTTTCTATTCTTTACTTTTAATGATTTTTTTAAAACCAAGTCTCTCCATTTGCGTACGTTCATCACGTCTAATGCCGTTGAATCTTTTTGCTGCTCAACATATTACTCAATATGTTACAAATATTACATATTTTGCTCCCACGAAATTCAGTAAAGGTTCTAACAAAGCAACAGATGAAGAAAAAGAAACAAAAGATGCTGCTTTGTCAATGGATTCTAAGAAAAAATACAGTTGCCGCGGAAGCAAGAGTGGAATCAAACTCATGCTCTCCCTCCCATGTTCTGCCTGCCACAATACTAACCCAATACACACCTAAAGTTGCGTCACCCAGCTTTATTTTCCAGGAAATGTCCGTCAAACAATCAATGTTTGAGACTTCGGCCAGTTACAGTAATATAATCTGTAAGAGAAAAAAATTTCTGTTGTTCCATGGTATAGGCTGATTAATCCGAGGGCAGGTTGATCCGAGGCCGGTTAAGAGGGGTTCTACTGTACTTTAAAAGTAACAGGAGATATTTATTCAACAAAAAAAGAATATATCGCCGATATGAGCAAACCGGTAACTTTTATAACCTCCTGTGAAATTCAAGCAGCATCAGAAATATTTTTTATGAATTTCAGGTGTAGAGAGATGGTTATTTGTTGTGGGAGAGTTTTGGCAAACCGATTGAGGGAGTAGGGAGGCTAAGGTTTACTGGGGAACTGACGAGAGGCCACTTTGATGTTCTCATTCCTCTCACACCTTCTTTACCTGACAACTCAACTGTGTGGAGGAAATACAGTCAGCTTCCCAATCCCAGGTTTCAGACGATGGTCTCCAAATTTCTCAACTTCCAACTCTATCAGAACAGTGTACATTCGGTCGCATCCAGAACAAATACCAAAAACCAAAAACGAGGAAAAAAGACGAAAGCGTTTTTCTAATACAAATCGCGTAAAAGCACATAGGCAAGCGGTAAAAAATACCACTGTCTCAAAATACACACAGAATCAGCTAATATACTTTAAGATGTAACATTTGCTGCAGGTAACCATATTATTGCAATAGCGAACATTGTCCTGTCACCTAATAGTATATATAGACAAGTAAGCGCGTAGAGAGGGAATAGACGATACATAATGTATTATAATACGTTATTATAGTATTATAATTATTATTACAATAATTATCCCTTGCACATTGAATTATTCTTAATTCTATATAGAGTGCATACACTAATACCTCACTCAAAATCATTAGTCACTAAATAAATACTGCTTACATTATAATCATCACTATTGTTCGTATACTTATTATAATTATAATATTATTATGTATATATTGTATTATTATATTATAATATTATAATTATGTGATTTAAAAATATGATATAATATTTTTTGACAATATATTGACTTGTGTAATTTGTTGACTTTTATTCTCCTCTAATATTAATACTGATAAAAATATAAATCGGTCATAGAAGTTATCACTTCCAACGTCTGTTCTTAAGCACACCCAATGTTTTTTTTTTTATTGTTCCTTCTATTTGTGATTCGGGGTTTGATTCAATCATTGTTAGTCATTGCAAAAACCATATTTTGTTATTAGTTGAGAGCTGTCATTAAATTGGAATCATCAAAATTATTACCAAAAAAAGAACTTGATACATTTTTGGCAATTTTGTTAATTTAAGGCTGTGTACCCACATTGATTTTATCAATGTCTGTTGATGCATTGCGGTGACAAAATCGAAGGGACAATACATTTATTTAAATGGACCTATACCCACTTTTTGTTGGCAAGTGCGGGCTTTATTTTCAATATCCAATGAGGATTTCTAAAGCAAAAGCGTTGCAGAAGAAACAATAATGGATGCTTTTTCTAGAGGAGGACAACCCTTCATTTGAACAAAAATTCAAATTTTTAATTAAAGCATATTCTTAAAGTATATTTTGCAGTTTTAAAATGTAGGCTGATTACAGTATATTTGCAAAATTTCTAGTCAATAGCACAACTACTGGAAGTATTAAACATTCAGTGGGAAAATAGTGCATGATTTTGAGTGCATGGGGACTAAGTCACACCATCTCCAATAGTTCATGAAATGATTTCACTGTCATCTGATAATAATTACAATATTTGTCTTTCTGGTTCTGTAATGTTTCATAAAATTTTTAAAATCTGTTTGATTTTCTTTTTTTGATGTAGAGATGCACCCAGAATCTTCCCTCTTGCCGTGGTTCATCCAGAAAACCTAATGATTCCGCCATGGAAACAATCATAAGTCGCTTCCTACACACACTCATTGCAAATTAAAGACTAATATTGATTTAGTTATGAAAAGATGACAATTAGTGCATTAATAGCAAGGAAATATGACTGATTAACAGCAGACGACCGGTTGATTATATGAAGGGCAATATATATTATATTATATTATTTCTTTCATTCCTAGATGCGGTGATGCATTGTGAGGGTACAAGGAGGAAAAACCAATGTCCTTTACTTTACCTCTTCACCTGACGTTGAAAAACACAATGAGGGTGTGCAGCCTTAGAGTTATATAGGGAAAGGTACTATTTAAACTTATGAAAGTCATTATTATTTTATTTCTTACTTGATCCTGTCTCCCAAAGCAGGGATCTTACGAGGTCCAAGAATGTTTTTAATCTCAAAATGAACTTTGTCTTGTATGGTTGGATTCAATATCATTGACAATAAAGCAAAAGCAAGAGTATTGCTTGTTGTTTCTGCACCAGCTATGAAAAAATCCATGCAAACCATAAGTAACTGATCATCTGAAAAATGTGAAAATTTGTTTTAGTCAAAACATGAGTGCAGGTATTTTGCTAATTTCAAAGCAGTAATATTATATATTGTTTTAGCTGTGCATGTAATCAGTGACGTTGCCAGGACTAATGAGACCTGGTGCGGACCTAGGTCACCCCATCCCCTCTCTCAGCATCCACACTCTAACCTAATAGCTTACACCATGCCTCAATCTAACAAAAATTAAAGATACATTTTTTCAATGTATTTACTCAGCAACATTAAAAGATTCTCAAATTTTACACAACATTAACAACATTGATTTGGTTCAAATAAAACTGCACACTTTTAACATCTTTTGATTTGCACAAAACTTGAATTGTTATAAACCAATAGTTTTTTTAAGTAGTTTTAAACTGTATTTATTGAGTTAATATTAAAATAAATACTAAAACATTTTAATAATTACATTTATTAATAAATAAATGTTTATAAATACCTTGTAGGTCTCAACAATCCTTGTTTTTTATAACTGAGACATTTCACCGTATCACTGATGGTATCTTCATGCTGACATTTAACACAAAACACAATACACTAACAACACATACTCTACATAAAAATTGTTAAAATTTTATTATTTTTGTACATTTGTACACGTCTTATATAGATAGTAAAAATTTTGTGCCAGGTGGTTCTACTACTTGACCAGTTGTCATCTGGCACAAAATGTGGCTACAAATGACAAGACGTGTACAAATATACAAAAATAATAACATTTTAACAATTTTTATGTCGAATATATGATGTTAGTGTATTGTGTTTTGTGTTAAATGTCAGCCTGAAGATGTTGTCAGTGATACGGTGAAACATGTCTCATTTATAAAAAACAAGGATTGTTGAGACATTCAAGGTATGTATAACCATTTATAATATAAAAAAATAAAGCAATATGATATGCAACAAAGAATTCTATACTTATTAAATTAAAAATATTGATATTAAGAATATCCAATATTAAATATGTGTTTTGTTTTCCCCAAATAAGTTTATTTTTTTTAAACTTTGTAAAAGACAGTAGACTATTTTTTACAATTCAGTTGTTTTTTTATTTAACAGTCTAAATACATAATGTAAGCATAACATTTTTTATAGGATATTTTTTAAAGAAACTGAATTTGAAAAGTTATTAACATTTTCAAATAAACTGTATTAATATCAAATCTAGACTAAACAAATCACCATTGTTATGTTTAAAATTTAATCACGCAGACTACATCCTTACTTTTAGTTCAAATAATTTTATGAACTTTCTGCTTAGCAAACCTAGATATGATATTATCAAAATCAATGTTTTTAGCTACAGGATTTTCAATGGAAAGGATAGCCAAACTACAAAGCCTTGCCTGGCTAATAGTGGGATCTTAGGTAACGCTTTAAAAGTTTGAGTTTCGAAAAATTTCTTTCACAATAAGTTACAAATCATATCACGGTTATTTTACCATTTGAACCAACTAGTGTTTGTTGTACTATTAATTTTATAAAATGGTCAATAAACTATTTACAAATTTGTATTTTATTAATTAATTATTAAAATGCCAGTAATCTGGTGCGGGCCGCACCCAATGGCGATGCCACTGCATGTAATATGAAGTTATTTTCAAGCAGTTCTAATTTCAAGTCAATATAATATTTTTTCTGACAATATAAGACTCTATAATGTGTAAATACAGAATGTACATTTTAAATTTGAAAACAAAGCACACAAAATAATCAGTTGCACCACAACTTTGAAATAAATTTACTAAATTCAAAGGGGAACACACAGTAGGCTTTTACATGCATATAATTGCTATCAATGATTTCTTGCTTATAATTAATCATAGTTACTTAGTACTATATACAAACTAAGGTACCTAATTAATTTAATTGAGAGGATTTGAAGGATTCAAAACTTATTTACATCTAAATCTGGATAAGACAATGGTGTCATCTGAAATTGCCATTATAGTCCTGAATGTTCCTGGAAAAAAGGAATTTACAAATACTAGGAGAAGTAATGAACCAAGTACTGAACCTTGGGGTACACTACATGAAAACAAAAATCTTACACTTTCTAAAGAGCCAAAATTATTTGTACTAAAAGTCACTCCTTCCTTTTTTTATCACAAAATATTTTTTGTATGTTCTTAAAATAAATTAATGGTAATTGTACCAAATTCCTAACCATATAAAACAGATAAGACAATAACTTATCATTAATTGTACCATATTCCTAACCATATAAACAGATAAGACAATAACTTATCAATAAACATGCAAAACTTCATGCCAATCTTTTAGTAGAAACTAAACAATAATTGTTATAAGCCAAGAAAGAAAATATGTTGTTAAAATAACCAGAAAATAAAATGTAAAAATATATTTTTATATCAAGTCCAGATATCCAATTAATACTTGCGTTTTTTTAGAAAAAATCCTTGATAAATTATAATTACATGCCTTTTCTTACCAAACAGGTTTATTACGAAACAGCCTAAGTTTTACATTTTAATTTTGAAGAGAAAAATTTTGAAATTAACTTTAAAAATATTATAAGCAAATAATGAGCTGGACTTGCGAGAACAATATAGGTGAAACTAGCTGACCCGTACGGCGTTGCCCGTGGTGGTTGGTATTTTCAGTCTTTTTAACGTAATTGTATTCTTTTTAAGTGTTCAGTCAGTGAGTGGTATTTGGCTTTTATATATATTGATCTTAAATAATAAAAGCACTATTGTCATAATAATAAAAGATCTGAAATTATGATTTTAGTAACTTTGATACCCCCAAACCCCTCCTAAAATTTCGAATTTTTCATACCCTTTCTTAGTGAGCACCTAGAGGAAGCTACATACCAAATTTCATTCCAATCCGTTCAGTAGTTTTGAAGAAATCATGATTTAATAACTTTAATCCCCAAACCCTCCTAAAATTTCGAATTTTTTCAAACCCTTTCTTAGTAAGCACCTATGGCCCTAGAGGAAGCTACATACCAAATTTCATTCCAAT
>JAGFPH010013855.1:0-25296 GCA_018207615.1 Philaenus spumarius | reverse complement strand
TAGTTTTTAGTGGGTGAAATATTCATTACAAGTAGAGTTGTCAAAATTGATCGGATTGGAATGAATATTTCACCCACTAAAAACTACCCAATCGCAATAAATCAAAAGCCGTTGGAAAGGAAATGATCTAAACTTTAATTTTTGCATTTACAAGTTTTTTCTAAACCGTATATTTACATACGTAATCATCGTTGCAGTTTTTTAGTTTTCTAAAAGCCAATGTCGCGCGAATTTTAATGCACCAAAACTACCTTTAATTCCAGTTTCTATGTCTTTCAATACAGCCCGCCCGGTATTTTTCTGAGTTATATCTGTATACTGAAGGATTCATCACACTTTTACCTATCTGAAACTGCCATCCAATCCAAAATCGGACAAATAGTTCCAAAGATATGGAATTGTCTGTAAACCTTTGCAAGTGAGCAGATTTCAACCAATAAAACAACACATTTTGCGTTCTAGATATCTTTTATAATTCGAATTATTTCAATAGACTTTTTGATATCTATTTATAGAACAAAGTTCAATCTTTCATTTGGTGTAAAGCAAACTATAATTGACTTTTTAGATGTTATTCAAACAGCAGTTGAAAGTTCATATTTTCACATCATTCATACTACCGCTTGAGTTTGCAAAACAAGGCTGTTTCCATTGTCTTCAACGGTCATATTTTTAATTTCCTTTGTCCGCACGAGGTTTCATTTGTTTCATCTTACTTTTGTAATTCAATTGATTCTAAGTAAAACACTTTTATGATGAGGTAATATACAAGTATACAGTTCAATTCTTTGATTTATTATCTACACTTTGTTTTAATAATATTTCATTTTTGGGCAAAGCATATATTAGTAAATTACGTTTCAAATTAGGCGGTTTTGTTAGCAATCGTGTATTTGGAACACAATAACTGGTGTTTTCAAAATAAGAAATTTGAAATCGATAAATGTTTTTATACAGTTCTATTTAGAACTAAATTACGAAACTTTTTTACATTTACGAAAAAACTACAAAAAATGTTTACAACTTGTTATGTAGGCCTAAAGTTGAACTTTTTCCTTTCGTTACTGAACATTTATTGCTTCTTGAGCTAATAACTTTTACAATTTTACATCAATAATTTTTTTAATTACATATATGGATTTTTTTAACCTTTCTCTACAAAAAAGGTACAGATTACTTTTGGATTGGTATACAATTACTATATTTGGCGAATTTTTTAAAATATGCTTGCACACGCACCGAAATGACTTGGCGTTGCAAAACATTAACATGGACAGTTGTAGGGCTAAAGCCGCTACTTAATTTGTAATATATGTTTAAGATGTAGAAAAAGGTTTTAATTTTGATTTTTTTTAAATAATAACATTGTACATACAATATAATATGGCTTATTATTTTTGGATTTCCGATCTTTGGAGGCGTTTCGGATAACCCGGGTTTCGGTTGACCCGAGTTCGGATAACCGGGGTTTTACTGTATATACTCTTTAATTTAAAATACATTAAACTTGATGTGATTGTATATAGTTGTACCCTTGTACAAACAATTTAAATTTTTCAATTACATTTGTTTTTTTAAAATTTCATATTATTTATTTATTGGAAGTTTACTCAAAATTCAAACAGCTGTATCTCAGAAGCTATTCATGGTAGAAATCCCATGTTGGTCACATATTAAAGATACCTTTCTCTATTTTAAAGTTAGTCCTTATTAGTTTTGCTGAGAAACCCTTATTTCACAGCGAAAAAACAAAAATACTTTGTAAAAACTAAGATTTTGAAAAATGATGTAAATTTGCTCAAATTTTTAATGGCTGTAACTCAAAAAGTATTATCCTCAAGAAGATGATTTTAGTTTTAAATTGTGGAAAATTTACTGTTCTTTAAGAAAGGACTGGTTAATTTATTTTGTCAAACCAGTCCTTAATGCTCAAAATGTAAAAAAACTAGAACAAGGTCAAAAAATCTGGGATTTTCGGCGCCGCTGGCGCGCGCGGAGCACGCTTGAGGTCGAAAACTTGGAATTTTAAATAGTGCCCCTATACATACAACATACCAAAAAATCAGAACTACCCGACCTTTTGCATCTGAGGATGTACAGATTGACTGGGCTAATAGGAGAATCGAGAATCAGTCAGAAGGCACACACAACACGGAGATGAAAGTTTATTTCGGGTAGACATCGGCTCGGCTACGGCTGGCGAAAACTCACTCGACAAAGTCATTCTCCTCCCCTCAATTCATGTCTAGCTAAGGGATGGGGGTTCCCCCCACTCGCCTGAAGCGGAAAGAACTACTTTTGTTGTGACTCAATTTTGTGGAGGATTCTAGTTTAAACTGATACCGTAGCTGTGGAGCGCGCTGGCGTCGCCTACCAACTTGCCGTTAAGGGGAGCGTGGCCTTAAGAATAAACAAACTGAACTGACCTCACACTCCCTCTCCCCCACTTCTTACAGGAAGATTACTTCCTGTAGATGTAGCCTGTTTGTTACCTTCAAGCTCCAAGGTCAGTTCTATCTCGATTTACTCTCTCTCTTTTCGTTAAAAGCAATGCTCCTTTAGATTTAGAACGCTAGAGGGCAGCACATTACGAAGCACAAGTTCAGGTAGTGTCAAATGTGTCACGACAGGATGCGCTGGCGAATTCTCTCACCGTATAGTCCATAAGGTGGGATATCTGTATGTATAATCAAGGGTAGTAGTAGCTCTAATCGATGTATCAATTTAGTTATAATTTTCATAAAAAATAATATACATACAAAAGTGAATAATATTCAATTAGAAAGAAATTGTGGAAACAGTAAAACTGAAAATTGATAATGTTTTTAGAAGTTAGTAAGCTTTTTGCACTCATGAGGTACCTACTATAACATAACTATGTCAAAGTGCTAAAATTCATTTAAATTGATTAAAGCTGATCAAACAAAAATAAACAAATAAATTTAATTTTGGCAGATTGCTCTTTAGGTATATAATATACATTAAAATTCGTGTAATAATGTTATTGATTATCTACGAAGAGATTGTGTAGGCTCTTGTGAGCAAAGCGTCATTACTAAACCTCTTTGCTTTGATTTTCTACCAACGCTTGCAGGAAAACGAACACGTCGACAAAATCAGCTGTTGGCGTACGACGTTGTAGTTTTACAGTTTATTGTATTTGTGTCATTGTTTTAGGTTAGTACCTTTCCTACCTTACTAGCCTAGTTGAATTGAACAAGGGAGGAATCGTTTACACTTTTCTGTTGGTAAGTTTATTTCAATGTCCGACCTTAAATTTATATAACGAATAAATTTAATTTTAAGTTAAATTTATGGCACTTGTACCTGAATATTGTGAGTTATAGATGTATCAAAAAATAAACCGTGGCGTAAGGCCTAAATCATTGAAACTTTAAAATTGTTTATGGGACGTTTGTAACTAGCCTAAACCAAGTTTTGTACAGAAAGCCTTAATTCGTTTAAATAAATGTGCATATTAATTTTAATGCAAATTTAAGACTAGGTGGTGAAAGTAGCCTTGGCCAAAAATACATTATGTTTGACTTACCAGAAAAACCAATAGGTCTAGGGAAAATCCTCATACCTGTAGTTTGTTGACATTTATTAGTAGATTTGGTTATTATTATTATTTTCAGTTGTAAAATTCGTTCCTAACTTTATCGATTAAAAAAAAAAAAAAAAAATTCGGCGTGATTTTACTATTTGACCCTAGCCTAATATTCTTGCAGACAAAGATGTTTTTTTACATTCTACTTTTAAATGTTGAATTCTGGTTAACATAGTGTGACTAATTCTATAGGTTAGAACATTTTAGTTTTTTAAAAATTATTATTCTTGCATTTCTGTTGCCATAGGTTAGCCAAGGGTCGAATAGTAAACTTGTGCCAAAAATTTAAATGCCTCCATATTGCAGCAGAGGTGACAACCTATGTGCAATAAAATGCTCTAGATCGTAATTAACTTATAATGTTTAATTCTAGTAATTAACTTATAATGTTTAATTCTATACTAAACTTCTTGGCTTAAATTTAATACTCCACCCTAGACTGACATGTTTGCAGACAACGACCTTTTTTTTAGGAAATAGAGTAGTGCTGCCAACCTAAGTATATTGTACTAATTGAATTTTATATTGTAGTTCAATAGATTAGTGGTATAATGATTGTAAGATTACATTTACTTTACGACCATCACCTGATAGGCTATGTTTGCAGACGACCAAGATTAACTGTAAATATAGAAATAAATATAAAAAATTAATGTTTGAAGTTATTATTTTTCGTACGTAAAGCGTAATGTAGCATTGTATGATATGTAATGCGTATAAATATTCTATTGTTTGGTGTTTAATGCGTTTATGAACTGCAATTATATGTTTTAAGCTATATGTTATTGGGTCACAATTTGTAGGTAATATATTTTATGAATGTACTAGCTGGCCCGACCCGGCTTTGCACGGATAGACAAATCAACCTGATACTAATAATTAGCCCAAGTGTTTTTGTTCATTGTAAAAAAAAAAAATCATTGTAGGCCTAACCTAAAATTATATTCAGTTTTTGATCCAAATCAGTTGTTGATCAAAATCAGCTGTTTTAAGCTTTTCATACGAACAGCTGTTTCTGATAAAATCAAAAGAAATATTTCTTCTTCTTCCTTAAGATTGACCTTCCATAAGATTAACATTGAAACTTTGAGGGCCACTGGGGCGTAGCCCTAATGTCCTAGGACTTTGGTAAATGGCCTAAAACCTTCCCAGGGTTAACCTGTGTTACTATGCAAAATTTCAAAGCAATCGGATGGACGGTTTGGTAACGCATAAAGGACAAACGTACATACATTGAATTTTATATATATAGATATACTGTACATGTAATTGTATAGTTACAATTACATGTAAATATTATTGTTGTGTTTAATAACACAATGATAACAATGATGTATAAAGTAACTACACAGCTACAACTCATCACAAACAGCTTTGAAATATTGGGATACTTCAACAATGTGTAACCAACAATGATTAAATGCCTATTTTTGTGTTCGCGATACAACCCCTTGCCATACATCTAATATTTCAACAGTTGTGTAAAATTTGAAGTGTAAATTGTAATTTAAACAAGTTGTGAAGTGAGTTTAAGTTAAAAGTGTTTTATTTTATTAAGTGATGTTAACCGTAGGAATAGCGGAAACCGGCTATCGTGTTTATTTACGTTCGCATTCACAATCCGATGTTTTATGTCTAAGATAGGCTTATGTCTAATATTTTCTCTATAACTTGAGAATAGAGTTTAAGTTTAACCCTACAGCTGGCAAACGCCGGATACAGCGATAGCGGCCGTTCCTGAACTGGCAACGTCGGATATACGGCAATCGGTAAGACTACTGAATAAGCGATGTTTATATATCGATTTAAAGAGGAAGACCTGAACTATCGATTACAAACACTTTGGATTAGTGATAACATTCTATAGTTTCGGTACAAACTACTTTTTCCTCCTTACTGTCTCAGACGCCACAGTTGTCAGCTGTCACTCGGAAAAAATCCTTCGAGTTGTCATGTACATATTGTAAATAGCATTATGGTGAATTATTGGTGATATTTTTATTATTTTCTTTGGTAATAAAAATATTTTACAGTGTAAAAATTTGTTTTATTTATTATAGAAAATGTATTGTGAGTTGTACCTATTGGAAATCTACAGTAGGCTACTATGAATCTGGTCAGCTATAATGGTTATACCTTTTTTTCTAGGGCCTAAAGGTTATATAACTTATTATTTCCGTATTCAGTAAAAAAATTTTAATAATTTGTATATTCTGGAAATAATATATTACATATCTCCTAAGCTAGATCCGATACGGAATAGTGGAAGATTTTCTTTCTTTTTTTTTACCATATTTGTAATAAGAATGTATAAACAAAATAAGAACATTAAAAACTAAATATTTTTTGCTAGAGTTTTTTATTTTACATGATTTTCTGAATAAAAAGATATATAATACATATAGGTTGGGCAGTTATGAAAGAATTGAAAAATGCATTATTTAGCCTATAAAATTGCGGAAAGGCTAAAATACAGCTGCCAATAAAGGACATTAACATTGCCAGCTGTATGGTTAAAGTGTTTTATTTTCTATTTATAATTAATTACAATAAATTTTGTTAAAGTTATTTTCGGTTTTCATTTATTTCAGACGTTTAGAAATTGAATTGAACATTACAATGACGTATTAGAACATTTTTTGCGTGTACGTTGACACCGCTGCCGCAATGTGGCGTAGGGTCGAATAGTAAATTTGCGCCGTCTTAAATTAATGTTAACACAACAAATGGTGTAAATTTACTTAACAACCCTCAGCTGATATGTATGGAGGGGACTAGGCCTAGTCTACCTTTTTTTAAGAAATAGATTAGTGCTGCCAACCAAGGCACATTAGTTTAATAACACCTGATTACAAACTTATGTGCTTAAAAAATAATGCTGTTGTATTATAACGCATAACATTACGACTTGTTTAACATTTGTGTAAAGGTATTGCATATATAACACCTTTAAATATGTACACTTATATAACAGCTGTTGTAACCTACATATAATATATAAATTGTGATAAAAATAATGTCAACTTAATCATAAAATTTGTAGGCTATATTTGAAAGTAGTAAAACTATGAAACACGTGGTAAAACAAGAATACCAAAACTTGACATTCCTGTTTTGGACTCACAATAAATTCAATTAGTTATATAATAAATAGCCTAATGTTCTGAGCTTTTCAGCAATTCATTATCCAGGCTTAAAAATATCAAGTTTATTTTTCAGAATTATCAAATATATTTAAATTTATATTGTACTGCCAGACAATGCAGTAAATTTTATCTTTTATTTATGCTTTTAAAAACTATCTTTGTATGGTAGATTTTAATTCACTACTTATATTTATGAAGTATAGAAAGAGTCTTAAGTTAATTAATAATGCGTTTTTTTTTAGCAATGGACCAGATTACAAAGTTTGTCGAACCTGGACGTCAATTTGCCAAGGACTCGTTGAGGCTAGTTAAAAGATGCACAAAACCAGATAGAAAAGGTAAGAGAAATTTGTTGTACCTATAATTATTATAATTGATTATCTATTTAGTTATTTAAAAATAGTAGGCCTACGCTTATATCTATATCCATTTTGGATTAGGCCTATTTAAGCTTTCTGGTAGTGTTTGTTAATATTTGTGGACCTATAAGAAAAATATATATACAGCATTCTGTGTTTTAATTAGCAAAGCATAATATAATAATAAGCAAAGTAGTTGTTATATTACAACAAATCAAGCAAATTCATCACATAAAAATTTCCAGTTTAAATCTTTGGTCTAGCATTCGGACATTGGGACTAAAATAGATTTTGTTTTAATTACTTTACAACAATGGTAACTTCTATTTTTTTACAGTATAAAGTCAGCCATTCTTAACAATCCTATCTGTAAGTCCTACGCTGACCCAATGTAGAATGGCGGTGTAGGCCTACATGCTGTTGTAATCCGACCTTCTTGGACATAGACGGTTGTGCTCATCCTACTACCAGGTAGGATCGTGAATGGGGGGGGGAGTTCCTTCACTGACTCCTATCCCGGTAGGCAGAAAAGTTTCAAAGTTGCTATGAGACGTGATTTGGCAGATATCACGCATGAATGTATCACCTTTTGAAATAAAAGGACTACTTTCTAAAAAAAAAAAAAAAAACTGCTGTTGTCCATCCTCAAATAGTTCTTGTAGTCCTCATTATCTACTTCAGTCAACAAGTTTGCATCACCGTAGTTCACTCGAAAAAGATAACAAATTTAATCCAACTGTCTATTTTCGTTTGGTTATATCACTGCTGAGAAGGAAAAGGTTCGCCGTATTTAGCTTTCTTTGCATTAAAATTGTGATGTATCGTGTAGCTTTCTTTCCAGTGTATCGTGATGACATTGTACAGTTCGAATAGGAACCCACCGCCTTTAGCTGGAGCCCCAAGGGCTTGTAGGAGAGTGAGTGGGCTAGCGCTTCCAGCTGCAGGTCTACAGCGATGTCCTCCAGATTGGACTGTGAATGGCTCTCTTAAGAGAGATTTATCCCATGCGTTATTTCGTTATGGTTAGTGTTAGTATAGTCTGAATTGTAAATAAAAATGACTGAACATTTACTACCGTGAAGTTATATTCGCAAGATTTGTTTCTGTCACAGTTTCTTTAATATTTTAACGTTAACAACAGATGGTATTTGTGTTTAGAGAGTGAGTGTACTTCTATGTTCATTATGGTTAGAATTAGTACATTCAAAGTTGTAAATAAAAATGGCCCAATGTTAACTTCATCCATATGGTTACATTTGCAGCATTTGTTTCTCTTGCAGTTTCTTTGTATTTGTCAATGACAATTCTAATTTGTGTTTTTAGAGCCATGTTGAAGTTTGTAGTTTTAGAAAAAGGAAGAAGAAGTGTAGTAAAATTATCATTCTTCTTTATAATGATTAATCAAATTTTTTTTTTGTAACAGAATTTCAGAAGATTGCCGTTGCTACTGCTATTGGATTTTGCATCATGGGATTTATTGGATTCTTTGTCAAGTTGATCCACATACCTATCAACAACATTATTGTGTAAGTATTCAAACATAATGTATTTTGTTTTATATTTGTGTCGGTTATTATTGTATAGAATTTTATAACTTAAGATTACACTAACCAGACTTGATCGCTTTGATTTAGGCTACATAGAAATGTGTTTTGTAATAAATTCAAGAAAACATTTGTTCATTCAAGAATATTGTGCATTGTAATTATTAACCTTTTGTTTCTATTTATTTGACATTTGGCTGCTCCACCAGATCCAATTAAAATATGACTGTTTGTAGAAGTATTTTTATAAATTTGCAAAAAATTACTGTAAACATAACTTATTATATATCATTTTGTTCGGAATAAACCAGAGATCAAGAAAAAATATTGTTGAGAGATTTAAAAAAAAATCGTTATTTTGAATATAATGTGGGTCAGAAAAATCAATCAATTATTTTGTTTTGTAGTGAAATTAAAAATAAGAATAATAGAGTTTAGAGTTAGAGCTTTGAAAATATTTTTTTACACTAAATGCGACTATTATACATAATTTAAAAAAATAGTCTAAAGGTTTAACAACATTTTTTTATTGAGTAAATATTTGGTCAAACAAGTAAAAAAATATGTTTTTTTTATGAACTTAACCCTTTGATGGCCATGAGCCGATATATCGGCTTACAAAAATACTTCTGAAAACGGCCACGAGCCGAATATCGGCTCAACAAATACAACGCCAAAACGGCCGTGAGCCGATATATCGGCTTGTTATTCTTTTAGTGATTACACACTTATTTTTTTTTACTATTTCAATTAAATTTTGTTTGTAGTGAAAAGGAAAGAATCAAATTGCTTGTTACTAGTAATCAAATCGAGATTAAGCTTCTTTATTTTCATCTAAATGTGTTGTTTATTCATGAAATCGAGTAGGCCTTGATTTGACAGCTGGGAGTAGTAGAACAATATCTACATTCAGTTGTTCGCTGTTTACGTCCGTGCAAGTATTTATATGGTTATATTTTTGTGTTTATAGTGTTTTAGTATTTGTATTTGTTTAATTTTTTGTAGTTTAGTGTTTCCTTTGGCCTTTATTTGACAGGTGGGAGTTTTAGAACCAATATCATTGCCTACATTCACTTGTTCATTACGCCCACAAATTACGCCCACAAACATCTTTTGTTTATATAGGACCAGACAAAGTATTTATTAAGACATTCTCTTGAAATTTTCAGTATTTGAACAGAATAAATCAATGTATTAGAAAACAACTATTTAAACTCTATAATATTTTTTTTTAGTTATACCTATTTGACTCTAAAGTAAAAAAATAAAATAAAAATAAAACTAATAAAATTTATTAATCCCCAAAAAATTTATAATTTTTTAAAATTTTTAATTAGATCTATAGTCTATAATCTTACAAGTAAAATAAAGTTAAAAGTACAACTGTAGTAGTATTTTTAGATAAGTTACACTAATTTTTATAACAACTTGACAAAACGCCCATTTTCATCTGGCCTTTTTGGCTTACAAGTGCTGTTTATTCACTTGCTCTTTTAGGAAAGAATGTTATTTTTTTGGCTGGCCTTAAAAGGGTTAAAAGTAGTAATAAAATGTGATTAGAGCTTTGAAAATACTTTTTCCAGTAAATATGTCTGTTTAAATATGTTAATTGTATTTATATTTATTCAAACAAAGTGTTAAATAAATCTATTTTAACAATAACATTTTTGTTAAATAGTGGTACATAACCAATATCGGAGGTATCCAAATTCGTCTGACACGTTTATGCCATTTTTCAACACAAAATAAAACAAAAAGAAGTTTACTACATTATTTACATAAACAAAATTTACACAAAGGAGCTTTACAAAACTGCAAAATAATAACGTATAGTAAAAAAAAAATGCTTGTTGCATTTCTCGATCATGACTAGCAAACACCTGCTCAACTTCAGAGTGATATAAAATATATTCCACATCCAATATAATCTGTCACGGGCTTCTAAACTGTTTTAACAACATTGAAGTCTCATTAGACCGAAAACCACAGATACTACACTAATTTAGAACATAGAAATCATATTAAAATGTATGTCGGAATGAGTCCGACAGTGGAACAGATCGACAAATTATTAATGTTGAACTGTGTTTGCCTATGGAGCGCAAAAGGTTAAACTATTGATTGATGTGGGTTTGTTCTCTTTATTAAAGATTAAAATTAATTTTATTGTAATTCATCCTAACAATCGATTTGTCAAATTAATAAACGTTGTGCTTGACTGGTGAGAAAGATTTATTCTGACGAATAATAACATAACACAAATTCTCATACACACATTAAATGATCAAACAAGTTTCAACAATACAGTTGTCATCTTTAGTGATTTTTGTTCTTCAATGATTGGATTACACATGAATCATTGTGGTTTGGCTCATATCTTTGAGTTGTAATCTGATCATTGTATTCCTACAAGTAAAAAGAAAGATTTGGAATTTGTTTGTAAAACAGTAATTTTCATAATTTCGAACGTTAAGTACGAGTCTATGTGTTGTTATTTGGACATTTTACATACAATTATAATTTTTTGATACAAAGGTGAATTTAAATTTTTGGCCTAAAACAATTAATTGATAAAATGTCTTCACCCTTACTGGTTGGTTGTGAAGGCCATACATTTGTCATGTTCTTAATCAGGTCAGTTACTCTGGCGCCATCTCTCTCTACAGGTTGGGCGGGCCGCCTCCATTCCTCTACAGCTCAAATGTCCTACGCGTATTGACCCTGGGTTTTGTTATACTTTTGCCATATAATTTGGTTTGATTCATTTTTAAATTGCCGATATGTGTTGCACTTGCTCGAGAAAAACATAAACTATCCAAAGGTGACAATAAATCCATCATTTTATATGTTTTTCGTAGCCCTCTTTCCTAGTACATAGTCTGATGGACCTTGCTGCTTCATAGTTTATTTATTAAATTTCATTTTTTGACATAATCATGACTTTAAATAGTGATTACCATCTGATGCAAAAAGATAAATAAATAAATACTGTCAATAATCACTTCAAAATACTGTACTTTTTACAGTACTAATATTTATGCCAATAGAAAACCTTTTCTAAGTACAGTAGTACTGCAGAGGGATAAATCAGAGGGATAAATCATAGAATCAAGCAATAGATACGATAATAGGGTGTCTGGGGCTAGAAAAATCATTAATCCATCTTGTTTATAAAGAAATTTATACCCAAAAATGTCCACTTTTGATTTAGGTATCAGGCATATTAGCACATTAAAACATAAAACACAGTTAAGACTAAAATTACCCTATAAGATTTTAGAACACATTTCTTACATTTAGAAAATTAATTTACAGTTACGTCATATAATAATATGTACTCAAGTTTTATAAACCTTTGAATATTAATATTTTTGTTGTATTTTCAGGGGTTCATAAGAAGCCATTCCATGTGCTCTCCGATCATGCTTATCTCACAATGAGGTTTATGTTTAAGTGTATACAGATAAATTATTTATACTTCGTAAGAATGTTTTGTTTATTAAAATTTCGGTACTAATAAAACTTTCTTTGTGTGAATTTCTTTCTGTCCTTTTCAGTTTGTTTTATTACAAGAATTTTATGGTAACATTATACTGGTCTATTCTGTTTGACACCAAATCAAGTCAATTTATTGTACAATAGCTTTGTTTCATCTAAAAGACCTTAAAAACTATTTTTAAACGTGCAAAACACATTTTAACAGGTTGACTGCCACTCTGTTCAAGCAAAACTTGCCCTCTGTTTGTATAATTTTGTATTTCTGATATAGTTTAGTAAGGTAAGACTTAATAAGAGAGAGAGACAATTTCCACCTAATAGGACTTTTCCTACTTCATCAGCTACACAGTATGATTCGCACTCAAAGGCCCTGGACAAGTCACAGAACACGCCCGGTGTGGCCCACGACACATCCACGGACTCGGCCACCTCACTCACAAACTGAACCAGTGCCATTCCTGTGTACAATTCTTCCTAAAACCCAATTGTTTTTTAATGAAATAAGTTATTTTCATTAAAGTATTACAATAATCACTGATAAGAATTTTTTCAATAATCTTGGAAAAGTTACATAGCACAGATACAGGGTGGTGATTGATCATGTCTGACCTATCTCCTAAGTATATCTATATAGATATTTATTAACAAAATGTCAAAAGTTGATCTCATGAAGATTGTAAAAGTTATCTAAGTGGATGCTGAAAATAGAAGCACTCGATATTATAACTATTTCTTTAAATATATTACTTTAGTAATTTGTATTTTCAAAGAGCCTGACGTTTGGAAGCTATTTATAAATTTACTCAATCTTTATAAGTAAATTGAATTTAATTCTGTTTATCTTGAAAGATCTTTGAAAGCTAATATACATCTAATAAATAATATATTCAGACCCAATTTTTATGATTTGATACAACATTAACATTTATTGACATTAAATGAAATGGTTACTGATGCATTACAATTGTTTGGTTCATTTATCTTGAAAATTTAAAGTCATTTGCCATCGGCTTTACTCAGTCTTTGAGAACAAGTTGTATCTTTTTAAAATTTAATTTCAATAATAATTGATTAATAATCTCGGGGTAGGCACTCGACTTGGTTTGAGTATACCTTTTCAGAAGGTACACATGCTGAAGTTAATTGCAATAAGGAATTTAAAAATCTGAAAATTTGGCGTCTGTTTTGAATATTGATACTTGAAAGTTCTAATTTGCACTGTTCTAAATGTTTATTTTTATACAAGTTTAAAATTAAAAGTAGTTTAAAATTTTTACTAATACCAATGACTTCAACTAATACAACTTATAAGACTCTTAATGGATATTGGTCAGTCAGTTTTCCACCCGCCAAAGTTTTCAAGCTTTTCGCAGTGGCCGCTAAATGGTGGTGGCAAATGTTACCCTCGCAGCCGGAGTGAGAGAGAGAGCTCGCGGCCAGTGCAAGAGAGAGAGAGAGAGTGGGCTCGCAGTAGGTGCGAGAGAGAGGGGAAGACAGTCGGCACTCTCGCTTGCACGCTGAGCTACGGAGAAAGGATGCCCAGCACTGTGCCTAGCGGCCACTGCGAATAAATGCCAATATAGTTTTGTCTGAAATAAATGCATGGCGAGTGTTTGTCTTATAAGTTTGTAATCATTGCTTATATAGAAGATACCATTCTCTGTAATGCAATTAACTGATTCTAGTTAATTAGACTGGATAAAACTTTGAAATATAACACTGGTACACTTTTGCATCTTAACAGTTTGGTGGCTTCTTGTCGACTCCTTTAAAAGGACGTGGTTGTTTTCAAAATTCATGACGCTGCGAATACAGGGTTCACCTTCCGTCCGTAATTGGCGTCTAACTTTGAATTTTCCTATTGGCCTGTCTGGCGGACTGATCTCTGACATCATAGTGTAGGCTTGCGTTGCATTTATTTGGGTTCGTAATGCGTCTCAACAAAATTAGTGCAATGTTTATCGCAGTTTTCTAATTTGCTTTGAATTATTTACGGTAATTGATAATTTCGTATAATAGTCTTTGATTTTACTGGTTTCATATATGCAAAAATATTGTTTAGTTGAAATGAATTTAATATCGCGCACAACAAAATGACTTTTGCTAGAATCTGAACTTCCTGTCTGACTATGTTTGACATTTCTGCAGTAACTTACAACTAACAAAATAAACATGTCTTAATATTTATAACTATTTATGACCTCTGGTGTTATTCATATTTAATCATGGAAACTAGTTTTTATAATTAATTATTCAGCATCTATGATCAACTACATAAATCAGTTGGTTGGATTTGAATGCCTATCTGTACTCAGCTGTTTGGATATTTAAGCTTTACATTGGTTAGATTGCCTTTGTATATTCAATGTTTCTAATTGGAATTTCTAATTGTTTTACTAATGACTTGTTATTAATAACATGTGGACGTTAATAAAGTTTAGTTCAATAAATATGTGAATGTGTTGTGCAGTGGTTGTTTTTGTGTTAATTTGGCTGAAGGTTTCTTTCTGTCAGGTTATAAGTGTTTGGCATACTTAAGGGTCGGCTCTAGTAAAACAGAAAGCAACCTGCGACTCCCTATATCGGCGGTAGGTTACACGGACATTGCTCATCCTAAGTCCATTTAAAACCCGCAATTGTTCAAATAGCGTTTTTAAAAAAATACCAAACTCTTGGGAAAGAAATTCTTCATGCGAATGGCTTGGTAGTTTTTCCCTATAATTAATGATTGACAACATAAAAAAATATTAAAAATCAATGTTTTAAATTGTTAATAAATATTAAAAAAAATATTTTTCTTAGTTTTTAAAAAACCATTTGCATGCATATTGACCATAGCTTTAAAATGACATATCGTTTATAATTTTCCGATCAAAAATAAAGGAAAAATTTGGATTTTAATTTAACATTGGTGTTATGGAGTGTCAGCCAACATGGCTGACAGCTAGAGCCGACCCTTAAGAAGTTAAATTTGCTCTCGCCTATGATCTAAATCTATATCTTGTTGGTAGGTTATTGAATTTAATAACTAGTTGAATGACTATTGGTATATCTTTATATCATTTTCTAGGTTTTTCTTATCATTTACATTTCTACTGGAAAAGTAAATATTTCTGGTTTTTGTAGGCTAGGATAATAATATTGTATGATTTGGTTAAAAGGTTAGGTTATACTCAGGGCTGTATTTCTAAATAGGCTGCAGCCTAGAGCGGCAAACATTTAGGGGCGGCAATTAGGAATTTTTATTAAAACTGAAAATAAGCCCGTTTGACTTTAATTAATAGCAGAAAATATTTAAATATAGCTTATGAAAACTTGTTTTACTCTTCCTAATTTTATGAACTAATATGAATTCACTGCACGTAATCTTGTTATGAAGTTTTCATGTAACCAGATTTGATCTGAGAAATTAATCATGGATATAACAATAAATTTTAACTATTAAAAAGACAGCAAAAGAAAAGAGAAAAATTAAAGTTTGATCAAAGTGAAGAAATAAACTTTGCCGGAAGGGACGACCTAAGAATAAAAATGTTTCTATTGATAATAGATTCTTTTATCAGTGAGTTCAAGAAGAGACGAATAGCCTATAATTCAAGACAGGTTTTACTTCTTATCTCAGTTATATAAAAACAAAAAAAGATGAGGAATTAAGGAAAAAGGCAACTAATCTCTACATCTATACACACGACTTGGATTCTGATTTCGTTGAATAATGTATCCACTAAAAGTACTGTGTTGCAGGTACAGGAATTGAGCACCTACCTACCAGAAAAATCGTTCTAAGGAATTTAAAAATTTCCCTAGAAGATGTGTACGTGAATTTGAACATCACACTAAGAATAAGCCTGTGCATAGGCCTACCTGCTACAAATTATGCTGGACCTGGAGAAGGTAGTTTTTCCTGCCTCAGAATAGTTAAAAACTATCTATGAACCAGCTTATCTGAAGGAAGGTTGAACTCACTTTCTTTACTGTGTATTAAGGCAAAAACCAACAAAACACTTTCGAATGACTGCATTATAAAAAATGAGCTTGCTCTTAAAAAATCCCGCAAGAAAGTGATGTAAATTTGATCACGAATGAAGGTGCAAATGTAATTCCTATGTGGGTTGTTTAATTTGTTTGTGTACACAATTTTGTTGTAGTTGGTAGATATAGGCTACTTTATTTTCAATACGAATAATAACCCAATAATTAACTACTGTAGGCCTACATTTTATGTAGTCTAAACTTCATATCTTTATCTAGTAGAAGATATGGTAGTTGACTGCAGTACTTTATGTATGTAAAACATAGTTTTTATGGTAAATCCATAAATTATGGTAAAAACTCGTGAATTTGATCAATTTACAATAGCCTACAAAAGTTTATAAAGTGGTTGATAGTAGGCCTATATTATAATAACTTAGACAGATTTACTTTAGGCCTACAACCAATAGTAATTAATCTTTTATCTAATTCAGGGGTGCCCATCCCCCCCTAGTTTAATGACGCAGCCCCCCCCACAATTTGTAATCCCCCCCCCCCCATAAAAGTTAGTTAAAATAAAAACAAACTGCGAAACTTATTATGCACATTTTTAAAGTTTTTCTTTATTTAAAAAAAAGAAACACCTTCTTTTTTATATGTCAGAATTCACTTGACAAAATTAGTGACTTTCTTAGTCCAGTAGACTTTTATATTTTACCAAGTAACAGAAACACATCGATAAAGTTATATTTTTGTATTTGAACTTGTTATATACTTTGTAATTCGTAATTATGCGTTACTTTTTCCTACAATAAAGAGGCTTTATTTATTCACTTCTATACAGTATAGTGACGCAATATTAATACACGGCTTAATAATAATTGTCATGATTTTATATAGTTTTCTAAGCCATGTTGATGTTGTCATTGTTTGTTACATGTTACATACTTCGTTTTTATCGTAACTTTTTTATATTATGAAGAGGTACCGTATTATTTATTGATTTCTACACAGTATAATAACGTAATGTTAATACACTTAAATATCATTTTATATAGTTTACTAAGCCATGCTGATTATATGATAAACAATGTTTAGATTTAAAATAAATCATTAGTATCATACAACATTCTAAATCATTTTACCTTCAATCTTTGGGTGGTTAATGACAAAAAATTTTGTATTAACGGAGAAAAGCAGCTAAAATGTATTACTAAAGCTATGTAAGTAACTAAAAAAGCCTTAGAGACAATAAATCGTGTGCGAGTCTATAACAAGCTGGTCGGTGTGCGCCGTGAGAATTGAGCGAGATTCTGGCGCGCACTTAAACGTATCTTTAACCTGCTGTAAAAACTAAACTACTTGAGTTAATTTATTGAAAACACGTGTTTCATAAAATTTAACTTATTACCTCAAACCTTTACGCTTACTCCTCGTCTCTGACCAAAAAACAAAAAAGTTCCTCACAGAACAACTTTTTCATGTCACAATTTAAAGTTCCATATTAAGTCCTAGCTTTGGTAATTTATTTATACCTTTAAAGGTTTTTTATAATTAATAATTTTATACCATTATCATCCTACACTAATATTATGTGAGTGTGTAAAAATTCAAAGGAAGTAAGTGTTCAAAACAACAGTGTATTTGAAACACGCGCATCACAATTTTAGCGTCACTCAGAGACGTTTCGGCTTTCTAGACGTTTCCGAGATGGCGGACTTAAGCTGCGCGCCCACTGGGTCGTCACGGACGGTCAGTACGGTCGGTACGGGATTTTTCAAAAGTTCAAAACATTGAATTAAAAAAATGAGCATGCGCCCACTGCGTCGTCACGGCCGTCAACGGCGTTCCGCACCTTCGGCATGTCCGATAGAAAGTCTGGAGCTACGAACTGTAGGACATTTCCGTGACGGCGGATCCGCCCGACCGATCCAGTGCGCTCGCACTTCGGGCCTTCGGGACGGTCGGTACGGCATTTTCAGCGTAATACGCAGTCTGCTCTCACTGGATGACGAAAATTAGTTTCTTCCCTATATAATTCTGCTTCCATCATCAGTAATAGTGTTTCAAACTTGTCGTTAGTCATCCTGAAGTACTCAAAAAAACTTAAGGTCATCTTCCACAAGGTCCGGGAACAAAGTGTGAAATTCACCACAAATCAATCTTTTTCTGTTAATGTTATGAATCCAAAACTTCCTTTTTCTTATTTTTCTCATTCTCCTCTTCTTCTATCAAAAACGCACTCACTACCGCAATTTCCTCCTCCACATCCATCTTTCAACAGATCCTCTCCCTAACTAACTTCTGTTTTGGCGGAAGGCGGATGGAAGACAGTGCGGAACGCCTGAACGGCGGAACGCCCGATCCAGTGCGCGCACCCCCTCTAAAAAATGCCTTGACGACCGTACCGACCCAGTGGGCGCGTAGCTTTAGGCACACTTTTCAAACTGTACAGGTAGGTATGGGCAATGTCCAGTCTATTTTATTCTATGGTCGATGGTACAGGTGAAAGTTAAATAGTGACTGCGCTTTTACTCTCCATTTACAAACTATACATTTTAATTTGATGTACTCTGCATCTAATTTGTGTGTTTCCTCAACATTTTTCGAACCCCCCCTAGAATCCCAATGACGCAGTCTGCGTCATGACCCCCCCTTGTGGGCACCCCTGTCTAATTCACAATATTAAAATTCCCTTAGTAAGCATATTTTGTATCATCATGTATATTAATAATAATAGAACCTAGGCCTATGCAAAAACGATTCTAAAACTAAAAAAGGCCTAACCTATAAAAAAAGGACAAATATGCAAGTATGCTTTAGATTTAGTAGCTAAAAACTCGTGCGAGATATTTGTGTTTAGTTATTTTGTGAAATCACCAGCTTAAAATAAACTAATTGATTGAAATTCCGTCCGAATATTCAATTATGCCTTTGGGAGTATAATAATTCCAATAATTAGCAATATTTGTCAATACAATACAGTACAGTAGTAGTCAATAACAGAGATAATAATACCAAGAGTTATTCTGCCCTGCTAAGGAAATAAACGGTACCAGGAACTGGCACATACTTTCTCACAAACACATTTAAATTACTAAACAGATTCACTGTGACTTGTAGGGTGGGGTAGGAGAGTTTTTTTTTATTGAAGTTGGAGATTAACCAATAAATATTATTATTATTATCTAGAGAGAAAACTAATCGATCGATTTCGAAAAAATTTGCACCAAACACGTCAATTAGGTCTTTATAGATGCACGTAAAAAGGTTTTGAATTTTTTTAAAAACAACCCTCTTTATGGCCAAAAAACCCCCAAAAATCAGTTATTATTATTATTATTACCTAAACGAGAATTTTTATAAAGATGCGGATTTTTGTATATGGTAGGGCACATTAAAGGCTACAAATAAGCCAAATTTTATCAAAACCGTTAGAGCCGTTTTTTTATAAAAAAATAATAACTGATTTTTTGGGGGTTTTTTGGCCAAAGAGGGGGTTGTTTTTCAAAATTGTTCAAAACCCTTTTTCGTGCATCTATACAGGCGTACTGGACATGTCTGGTGCAAATTTGGTTGAAATCGATCGAATAGTTTTCTCTCTAGCTTTGTATACATACAGACATACATACAGACATACATACAGACAGACATACAGACAGACATTTTGTAAAACCACTTTTTGGACTCAGGGGGTCCCAAAACGGATATTTCCACAAAAATCTCAACATCGATTTTTTTTGCGATCACTATACTTTCTCTATACTATAGTATAGTGAGAAAGTAAAAGGCAGTAAGTGCAAAATTTTCGATTTTGAGTTAAACATCGATTCTTATGTTTTGAGACATGCGGAATTCGATGCTGAACTCGAAAAAATCGTACCTCGATTAGTTTTCGAGATATTGTATCTTGAAAAAGCAGTATCTGCACAATTTCAGCTCTAAAACTAAGCAAAACGGCAGTAACTACAAGTGCTAAGCATAAGAGCAGTAAATGTGGTGCAGATACTGCCGTCTTGACTAGCTTTAGTTAGATACTGCTGTTTTACTTGGCATGTCTAGGTAAATATTACACTTAATGCCTTTGAGGAATGCCACTTAAATGCCTTTGAGGAATTTCTTGGTTAGAAAAAACCATCAGCTGAGAGCCAAGCACTAAATATTGTTAGATCAATTTATTTAAAAAAGAAAATAAAGCAAAACTGTTAAAGGAACTTGGTGACATTATGCCTGAGAACAGAAAAATGTTTGGCAACAGTTACCAGAAAAGTAAAACCTAAGTTTGTTTAAGTTGTAGTGGGGGATGATTTTAATTTGTTCAATTAAGCTTATTTTTAAGCATAATATTTATCAAAATATAGTATATTTAACTTTAAAACATCAGACATTTTACATTTAAAAACAGATATTTTAATTCAAACTCACAAGACTTAACGAAGTGATAAAATAATCTTATCTTTGTTCACTATTTTCACAATGTCACAATGTTAGTTGATATAAATTTATAGTCTTAGTTTATTTTATTTTTTTGTAAATATGACACATTTTTTCTAGTTATTGATAATTATTGTACAAAATTATCAGCATGAAAAAAGTTAGTCTTTAACCCTTTCAGACCCAGTGTCCTCTTGAAACCCAATGCCAAGCACAAAAATAACTATGAAGGAATAGTTCTTTCCGTTTCACATATGATATAGTATACAAATTATTTTTTTTCATCTCAAGCCTTTAGACCAGGTAACTAGTCATATCTCGTCAGCTTGGAAGCGAGCCAACCACCGTTTGCTTTACTTCCGCCCTCCTACCCTCAAACCACAGATATGAAAAGCTACCTGGTCTCGCGAGATTCGAACCCGGGATCTTCTGATCAGGAAGACCCCACGTTACCTCTCGGCCACTAAGACTTGTACTGAATAAAACTCTCTTGTAATTTTATTTTTTCTAAATTTGTTGGTTCGTTAGAAAAATGTTTATAGTAGAAAATATTACTTATAGGTCTATTAAAATAAAAACAATTAAAAAATCATGATGATATCTTATCAAATAACAAAAATACAGCTTTTTTGTACTTACTGCTAACTGTACAGTCTTAGATTTATTAAAACACTAAGGATAAGAGCAGTATCTGCTTTTTTTTACTCAAATAATAAATTTTCTTGCATTTTTTTAGTTTTAAATGAATTCTATGGGCTTATTTACCTATAAAACACTTTGAAACTTGAAATTTTATTTATAATATTTTACGGTCAGAGCAAAAACTTTAGGTCCCATTTTCTCAAAACTTGGTTTTTGTAGTTACTGCCTTTTCCTTAGCAGGGCAGTATTTAATTGGTCAATAGTTAATTTAAATAGGCTACAAATATTGCAGGTGGCAGCACATTATGGAACAGATCAGAAACTGTAATATTCAATTACGCATGTAGGTAGCAGCACCTCCAGGGATAATTCTAATTATTATTATTAGCAATATTTGATAATAATAAACCCAAAGTTAAATAAAATCTTTGGAGGTAGCAGCACATTACGGTACTACAGTGCTGATAGAGACAGTGTGGCCACATGAAAGCGGCCGCCATGTTTTTCCTAAAAGTAATGTTATCTGCCATAAAGTATAATGTAATTTATTTTCAAAATATTTATAAAATCTTTTGTTTTATTTCATAAAGGCCTCGTAAACAACTTTTTAAATGTTAAAAAGTAGTTAGAAAGCAGATAAGTTGTTTAAAATGAAATAACCTATAAAAAATAATGATTTTTAACCTACTATCACATTTTTTACTAGTCTATGCGGATAGTTGAGTAGCCTACTGACGTTAATTACAAACTAATAAATAAAGCTATATCAGGTTTGTGTAATGAGGGTACAATGTACTACGAGGGGCTGCTTTTGTCTGTGTTTGTGAGTTGGTAAAAGTTTCTAACTGGTAATGTAACAAATAGGGAATAAGAAAGTGTTTTGTAAATCGCTGAGCTGAAAACACATAGGCCTATAAATATTCACAAATGCAAAATTCAATAAAAAATGAACATATACATAACAAATGCACCATAAATTTTAAATAACAATTTTGTTGCTTAAAATTCCCCAGAGTTAAAGTTTTGTGGCAAGTTAATTATGAAATTTGTATTTACTGATTTTAGGTTTCAATTCAGTTTGAAAAGCAAAATCTTAAAAATGATTTTCTTAAAGCTAAATTTGAAAATTTTCCTAACTTAATGAATAAATTAAAATATCAAAAATTCAAAGTAAAACAAAACGAAAAATAAAACAACGAATAGGCCTAAATCAAAATACGAAATTATTATCCTGTTGTTAATTAGCCTTTTTTATCAATGAATAAATTTTACAAATTAAATATTTTCAAGTTACACTTTCACATTTTTACAATGCATTTATTTGCATCTGATTTTTTTTAAATAAGCGAAGCATCAATTAAAACTTTCCTAACTAACTCATTTATTTCAATTGAAAGTTAATAATAAAATGAATGTCTCTAACAACAATTTAACATCGAAATTACAATTCTTTGATTTTGAGGTTAGGCAATTCAAGATTTTCAAGTTTAAGTTATTCAAAGCCGAAAAACAGGTTTCATTATTAATTTCCCTCATTATTTCAGTTAGGCCTACTTATTAATGTGATTCTTGCCTTAGATTGTACCTTCACCAATACTAAAAGAAAGAAAAAATAACGATAACAATTTAATTTGAAAACTATAAACAAACGTAGGGCTAACACGGACGAAATATAGGTTTGGGCCAAAAACAGTTCTTAAAATTGCGTAATACTAATATTTATTGCATTTATCTTTTCTATTGGTAAAAAGGATTAGCCTATGTTATGAACTTTTTAAAATGTTGTAAATACAAGATTTTTGGTATGTACTTACTTAGTTACTTCTGAAATATGCGCGCTGAAACGATTCCGTAGAGTGGCGGGAGTAGCCTAATCTGCTGTCATTTCCTTATTAATTTGGTGCAATATCACATACTTCAACACAAATCGCTTTAAAATAACTATTACGTTTATGTTAAAGTAAAAACTAACAAATATCTGTTAAAAAATCGGTAAAGTCGCTTTTAGAATATGTGAACGTGAATGAATGTAATGTAATCAGATACGAATTTAGGAAAAACATGGCTGCCGACATCTTGACCAATAGGAAACAATACCTCACTTGGCCACACTGTCTCTAATCTAGTCACTGTATACGGTACAGATGGGCAGCGCTCTCTAGTAGTTAAAGTATCAACTACGATCAACACAATTTCAATATTAGGAAGAACCATTGTCAAAATAAATCATTAAAAATACTTACCGCAGAAAGGCAGCACTTTTGTTGTCCCGTCTCACTGAGAAAAATGACAAGAGTTCCGCAATTATTACGAGTGTAATCGTAAGGTGCTGTCACCTGGTACATAAAAGTAAACTACAATATTTATTATTTTGCTAGGGTTGGAAAGTGCTGCTACCAGCTTTGAAATAGTGAACTATTATTTATTCCTGCAGTTATTGTAGCGCTTTCTAATAGTTAAAGTAGCAACTACGATCAACATGATTTCAATATTTAGCAGAACCACTGTCAAAATAGATCAGCAAAAATAGTAACCTACTTTTCCTTAGTGAGACAGCACTTCTTTTGTTCCGCCTCCCTCATTGATAAAAAATGACAGAGCACCGTAATTAAAACTGTTATATCCGTAAAACGCTGCCACCTCGTAGGTAAACTAAAAACTATTTATGTTACAGACCGGAAAGTGCTGATACCAACTTTAAAATTGTGAACTATTTTTTTTGATTCTAATAGATATTTTGGTAGATTACTTTATAATTTTTTTTTTTTTTTTTTTTTTTAGGCGGAAAAATGCATTTAGACAGACCTCTCGTTAGAGAAGGTACTGTGGGGCTCAATCCAGAATAAGTCTGGCAATACCCACTAAACGACCGCCCTCCCCCCAAGTAAGGAAGTCACTCTGGCTCCGAACACAGGCACAAGAGTGTATCCGCCAGCCTCTCCTGAGAAGCTATACAACACTCATGTACCTGTGTAACAGACAGAGACACTCCGCATGCATCACTGGAGGGAGCGTCAGCAGCTTCTAGGGGCTATTCCCTAATGACTGCTAAATCAATCTGAAACTCACTTAATGTAAAAGAAGGCAAACTGGTTAGTGTTAATCTTGATGGAGTCGCAGCGTGAAGAAACCTATGGCGGGTCGTTCAGGATAGCGGCAGGCCGAGGCCTACCATCTTCCTGGATGTCGAGTCTCCTGCAGATCTCGGCTATATGAGGATAGCATGAGTTGCGAGCATCCTGAAACAGTTTAGTGGCACATCTTATAGCAAAAACTTCTAGGGTAGGGATACCAGCTGACCCTAGAATGGTGGAGTTCCTCACGTACCATGGCTGCTGCGTGAGTCTGCGAAGAGCGGTAGTCTGAAGAGTCTCCAGCTGTTTCCTACTGGATTTGCTGGCAAGCGCCCACCAAGCAGTAGACGCGTACATCAGCACTGAACGAACTATTAACAGAAAAATCGTTAATTTAGTTTTTACTGGCAAGGGGCTACGCCTTGCCAACAAGGGTGAGAGGAAACCCTGAATTTTCTTTCCTTCGGAGACCTTGTTCTGCACGTGTCGCCTGAAGTTGAGTTGACTGTCCAGCGTTATGCCGAGGTACTTGACAAAAGGCTTCCAAGGGATAGCCACCCCGTCAAGTTCCACGGCACGAGTCATTCTACGCCTTTTCCTGAAACAGATGGAATCAGATTTATCAGCATTTATCTTAATGCGCCATTTCTGCAGCCACGGGGACAGCGCGGCCATTTGTTTCTGCATGGTATTTGCTGCGTAAGCCGGATTTACATTACTACAGTGTAGAAACGCATCATCAGCATACAGCGAGAGTGTCACACCTGGAATAGTTGGAAAGTCGTTAGTATAAACCAGATACAGTACTGGTCCCAGGACACTGCCTTGGGGAACACCAGCAAGTATCGGCCGCAGAGTGGAGAGTTCGCCGTCTACGAAAGTCTTGAAGGATCTGCCTGAGAGGTAGGAGCGGATTAAGTGCACGGCAGCCACCGGTACAGGAGACTCGCTCAACTTGTAGAGAAGGCCTTCGTGCCATACCTTGTCAAACGCCTTGCTGACATCTAGCAACACTGC
>JAGFPH010013854.1:0-25303 GCA_018207615.1 Philaenus spumarius | reverse complement strand
GATACAAAAATAAAAGTGTGAAATTTAATAGCTGTTATGTGAATCATTTTTGATAAAAAAAGTGTTCCTAAATAGTATTTAATTTGTGTAAATTTCTGAATTATTAATTACAAGTGATTCAATTTATAAGTCTTCAATCTTTAACACAATTTTACTTGTTTAATATCCGTTATGCAATTTAGTATAACATGAATGCCAGTTAAGGAAAATACCATCAATAACTTATTGTATTCTACTCATTAAACTAAATATTTTAAAGTGTTTACATAAATGTAGGCCTACTGCCTATTTGATAAGTATTTTAAAAATCAAACTGAATTTTACTTGCAGGCATTACATTCGTTGCAACATCCCTAGTTATTGATCTTGAAGAGCCACAAGAATTTATTGCAGATCATCCGTTTGTGTTTGCTATCATGCAAGATAATTTGATACTTTTCCATGGAAAATTGTCAAATCCTTAATGTATGTCACGTCTTATAATATTTAAATATGTTGAGGAATAAAAAATTTTAATGTTAAATTTTAAAGATTTGTGAATTATTTAGAACCTAGGAAAATTATAACTCATAATGTTTTAATATTTTGGTGAACACAAAATAAAAGTTTTAAATTTAATATGAGTATTATGTAAAAATTGGTAGGAGAAAAAGAGTTTCTAAAGGGAATTTTGTAGCTGTATAATAATTCTGAATTATTAATTTTAAGTGATTCCATTTAAAAGATTCCAAAATCCCCCAAAATGTTTAGTAAAATTGTATTTGTTTCATATTTGTTATATAATTTAGTAGTCTATATCACTAGTGAGAACACCATTCGTTGCTTATTACAAGGAGTTATAATAACTAGTGCTAGTGAAAATAAATAAAATCTAAAATGAACACCAATCTGTATACAACAAATATAGTCTAGTAATGTAGCTCATATTACTTGTTTAAGATTTATATATGCAGGTGTCTTGTTTAAATGGGATACCATTATTATCTTGTACACTATAAATCTGACAGCAAACTTAAATGGAGAACCTTTCCTTGTTTTTTTGAGAAATTAAAAAATATGTTGTTAAAACATTTGTAAATATTAAACAATAATTATTGAGAAATGGCGGCCAACTTTTGAATTTCTTATGGAAAACCCTATATTTTTTAAAGTTATTAAGACTTTTTTGTTGTTAGTGTTTTTTTTTTGACGCTACTAACTAATTAAAAATTAGAGGAGTATGCATTTTTTTAAACTCCCTATCTGAGAGGAAGATATTTTTGATCGGAAACGTTTTGAACCAATGAAAATCCGTCTGTTCATTAGGCTACAAGTTTTCAATTTAAAGAACTGTTTTCTTTATTGGAAATTGTTGGCCAACTTTTGATTGTTTTTATGGAACACTATATATTTTATGATGATTTTTTATTTTACTAAATTTTTTATTCTGAATCAGCTGATATTTGTTTTTGATAAGCAACAATGAGAATGAACAGCTGATATTGAACAATTGTTATCAACTTCATTTTTCAAGTGTGACAAATGTGTTGTTTTGTCACTCAATTCCTCTGCATTATGGTTTAAAAAAATAACAATTGTTGATTTAAAAAAGTTATTTGTTTGTGTAAACAATGCTTTATTAGTGTTGAGAGCGTTTTCATTGGTTCAAAAAGTTTCCATTCAAAAATATCTTTCTCTCAGATATTGTGTTTTTAAAACTTTATACCCCTCTAAAATATATATAAAAAAAAAACACCAAGAACAAAAAAGTCTTAAAATAACTTGTAAAATCCAAAATCTTCATAAAATATAGGGGTTTCCCATAAGAAAAGTGCACAGCCATATTGGAAAATGGCGGCCATTTACAAATATTTGAACTACTCATTTTTTAATTTCTCAAAAAGAAAGAAAAGGTTTTTCACTTAAAGTTAGCTGTCAGATTTTTAGTTGACAAGATACCAATGGTGGCCCATTTGAAAAAGACGCTCTGTATATACCTAACATGAGTTTTTCAAAAATAATTTCTCTCCAGACTTAGTACAATTAGAATTTTATACCAAATTAATTCTAATTTGGTATAGTAAAGAAGACACGTGCCTGCTGTGGTATTTATTCTACTCACCAAAACATGTACGTGAAGTAGGCCTATTTGTATAACTTAGTTGTACTACTTCACATATTAAAGCCAAACTGAATTTTACTTTAAAATTATTGTCTTATCTATGATGATTAATAACCTGTAACATATGCGATCAGTGTAACACGAAATCATAATTTAAAATACTTATATACATATTTTATATAAAGACAGTAAAGACACAAAGTATGAAGGGAGTAACAGATTAAGACATGTACATTTACATATATATAAAGAGAGACGCAAAATCAAGTAAACTATTCTGATTAAATTACATTCACATATATTATATAAAATAAGAGACGCAAGCTCTCTTATTTTAATAAAATTTAACAAATAAATAAAGCAGACTTAACCTTAATAAATAATAAAAGACATCGTTTGTAAATGAACAGCGATACAAGTGTAATATATAAATATAATATGACATTGGACATTGGAGATAGAAAAGTGTAAGCTATAAACAATAAATAAGAACAGTGCTTATTAAAACCAAAACAAAAAGAGTAATCACATAAAGAACATTTATAACACAATTAAATATTTAATAAAAGAACTATACAGGGTGTTTAAAAAAACGTTCCAAAACTTTGGGATATGATTCCTCATACAAAAAGTAAGAAAAAAGTACCTATAAACATAGGTCCGAAAACGCTTCGTTTTCCAGATATCCGCCATTTTGTTTTTTGTACAAAATAATTCATATCTAGAGAACGGTTTGACTGATTGAGTTCAAACTTGGTATGAAGTTTAACCTAAAAATGATATACCTCCAGAAAAATAAACGATTAAATCCAATCATGCGTTTCAAAATGGCGGCTGTTTGAAAATTTCAAACCTAAATTACTCCAAAACCGTACATTTTAACGAAAAATGTCAAGATACCTTTTTTGTAGCCCTTTTGATTCCCTATCGGATGATGTAACTGTCAAAACAATCGGATGAAGGATAACAGTTAAGTTATGTGTACTAATTGGTTTGTTCAACCCGGCATCCTATACCAACACAGTAAATAATACAATATTGTATGGACATTTGTTGTCATTACCTTTTAACTTAGCTATTATCCTTCATCCGATTGTTTTGATCGTTACACCATCCGATAGGACATCAAAAGGGCTACAAAAAAGGTATCTTGACATTTTTCGTTAAAATGTACGGTTTTGGAGTAATTTAGGTTTGAAATTTTCAAATAGCCGCCATTTTGAAACGCATGATTGGATTTAATCGTTTATTTTTCTTGAGGTATATCATTGTCAGGTTAAACTTCATATCAAGTTTGAACTCAATCAGTCAAACCGTTCTCTAGATATGAATTATTTTGTACAAAAAACAAAATGGCGGATATCTGGAAAACGAAGCGTTTTCGGACCTATGTTTATGGGAACTTTTTTCTTACTTTTTGTATGAGGAATCATATCCCAAAGTTTTGGAACGTTTTTTTTAAACACCCTGTATAACACAATCATGTATGTCACAATAATGTCTGTAGTGAAAGAAGGAAATAGATTTAATATTGTTAGCAGTGACGATTGAGCGAGTGATGAAGATTTCCGAAGGATTCGTCACTTCTTCCTAAAATACAGCTGAGAGTGAGTTCTAATGTCCGTTTACAGTTTAGTTGATAGCATGGGCAGGCATTGTCCATGCTATTCAAACGGAAATCATACGCTAGTAGCCCGCTTGAAAACATCACAACCTCATAAAACTCATTTAAACTAAATATTAGGAATATGTAAATAGGGTTTACTTAAATATGAGGTACGTTACTGAAATGAAGACATTTGGCTCTTGAATTAAACACTGAGATAAGGATATTCGTAATTCAATGTTGTTGTGAATAGGAGCCGATGTAGTTAGGTTAGGTAGTGGCGCGGCAAAAGCCTCCATAAGGCCCATGCTATCAACTAAACTGTAAACGGGCAATAGTAAATGTAGAGGTCTAGATTTTTTCATTCAAATAATGAGTTTTTGGTGACTTAGTATAAAAAATTGTAGCCTAAAGGAAAGTTAATTAGTAGTACAGAGATTGTACACTTCGGCGAAAAGATTCTGCGAGTAATTCGACAGGATTGAAGTGATAAGTATTTCACGACCATGTGGTTACCATCTTTGTAGTTTGTGCATACAGAACTTGTGAATTGTGTAAAAAGAACAGTGATGTGTGAGCCCATCGTCAATACGCAAGCATAAAAAATAATATTTAAATATAGCCTAGGTATTATATGAACTTTTTTTACAATTTCAGTAAACTTCATAACGTAGAGTATAGTAATTTTCAGTCTTCCAGTAAAATCATTTTTCTAATATTATAATTTAAATTGCGTCTCATCTTTGGTATTTTCTAATGTTGTATGTTTTAAATTGTAAAGTTATGTTTTGTGTCTTATGTAAATTGATAGTTTTTTATTGTTGTAAAGCAACTTACAACATGTCGGAGTAAACGTTCTGAGTTGTTCACCACGTTGTTTTGATTTTCATTTGTTACCACAATTCCATTTAGTGAGCACTTTTGCAGCTTGACGAACCTCGCCCCGGATAATATTGATAAATAAAGTAAAGCTTTTGAGTAAGTTATGATATGCGAAATTGAAAAAAATGGCTCATGTATGATTATGTTGGCGCGAAGAGAGAAGTATTTGCCGCCTAAATCATGGTTCAGAGTTGTGCAATGCAAGATCTGTACTATGTACAATATGGCGCAATATAGTCACAGATGATGTCATGTGGCATAGATACTGGATTGACAGATATGTCAAAAAGGTAAATAAACAAAGTTTTAGGTTATGTAAGTGTTTTTATTTTGATTTTGAAGTAAAGTTATTTTATTAAAGAGTGGTTTCTATTGCAATTAAATAATAAAGCAAATAACTATTAAATGATAATAATTCACAATTAATCTTTTTATTAAATTTAATATATTTTTTTTTATTTTGAATTTAGAATAAATACGAATTCCAATTTTTTTAAAAACTTTTATAAGTAATTTTGTTTTTATCACGCCTAACGTCATAAACCTAAATATGGCAATAAAAAAGTTTTTAATTAGGGGCTGTTTCCGCAATATAAAACATATACACTTTTTTTTAAATCATCAAATTAAATATATATAAGTTTTGCTTATTTTAAAGGTTTAGTATTACAAATACATTTGTTTGTTCTTTAATAATTTGGGGTCCATGAGTTGCAATCGAATAATACAATTAGTACATTAATACTGTAACATACATTAAACTTTCACTTAAATTTGTCACTTAATCAAATATTTTAATGGCTGCTTTGTTCTGACATTTTATCTACAATTCTTATTAACCCCTATTATGTATATATTTTGTCAATATCTTCAAGATAGTAACCCGTTGCTAAATTATTGCTATTGTATGTGAACCCGAAATACTCAAAAATTGCGCCTACATTATGCTGATGATTTACAGTGAGTTAAGGGGGTTTGTTTTACTTTTGCTTGAACCAATGAATTATATTCTTTTATGGGCCAATATTTAAAATACAACTAATTAATATGTTTGCATAACATTAAACATTATTTATTTGTCAGAAAATGTTCACAGTTTATTATATTGATCAGATAGTTTCTAGGTTCCCCATTTTATATAACTGTAGTTTTAATTAAGTAGTCTTCTCATTTAAATGAAATAAGAAAAAAACTCAATTTTACTTTCAGGTGTTCCCTTGAATCTATTAACACCAGCTGTGCCGGAACCTCCCAGAGAGCAGTTTACAGCTAACCATCCTTTTGTGTTTGCCATCATGCTAGATAATTTCATAGTTTTCCAAGGAAAGTTATCGAAAGTTTAAAAAATAATTTAATTCACATCATCACATGTAATTTTTAAATATTTAGAAAAGTGAAAAGTCTTTACTTCTTTATAATAAGGAGATTTATAAAAAACAAGAAAGCTGTAATAGTATATTTCATCAAGACCGAATGTGACTCTTTTCAATACGAGCTCAACTTAAACGACCGATGCAAAGCCGATGTCGGAAAATGAGCGAGGATCGAAAAACTACTTTTGATCCGTGTGATTAACGATACTTTTCATTACACTGTGATTAATAATAAATTTAATATATTTTTTCCAAAATAACCTATCGTTTCTCAGTAACATTCCTAAAGTACAATAACAAGAAAATTAGTTATAAATTATAACACCAGTAGCGCTATCAGTAATAATTATGATTTGAAATGTCGTCTTATTAATTTATTAGACATAATGACGATTTTAAAAAAAAAAAAAAAAAAAAAAAAAAAACAATAAAAACTACAAGTACCTTAAGACAAACATGATCAATTAGATATTTTTTTAAGAGCTTACAAATTCGATAATAATATTGCAACTAAAACAAAGAGGCCTGGAGAGTTTAAACCATTTCCCATCAACAAGTGGTTATTAATAACCCACGAAAATGATCGATTTACAATCGGGGTTTTGTTTAATTTCAACAACCTGTTCTTTGGTGACATTTTTAATTTCAAGTTTGTTATATACAGGTAATACATACAATGCTACAGCTTATACGCAAGTTAGAAAATACGAAACTCACAGAATTTGGGAGTAATTTAGAGAGGACAGATATAGGGGTTGCAATATGTCCACCTGACAACCTAATCCTGTGTCAGGGCTGGAAAACTTCATTTACTTTTCTTTATCGATCACTTTCTGGATACCCTTCAGAGATAGATGAAGTTGACTTCACCTTAAATATATTTCTATTAGTAGTCTATACAGTTAAATAGTATTCGTAGTACGCATTTATCATAATTGATTATACACAAATAAACCGGAATTTTAAAATTTTTAAGCGCTTTTTAAAATAGAGGGGCAACATTACAAGTAAAATTTACTCTAGTCTTTGTAACTACTTACATTTGAAATAAATATAAAAAATCAACAAACTGTAAGATTTAAAATGATCCATCATGTAAAATTTGTATCGTCGAATGATTCGGTTTTGTTGATTTTGAAAGACTTCTATGTAAACTATCTAAAGAAAGGATTATTAATTAAAGGTTTATATTTTATTTTTAATTTAGGCCTATAAACTGTATAGACTAATGGGAAATGCGAAAGAAATCTTTAAAACTATAAAAGCTGCAATCAAATATGTAATGCCATAAATAAAAAAGGGCAGAAAAAGCAAAACAAAAAACTAATTGAAATATAAATAAATAGGTAAATTTTACAAAATATATCTATCTATCTGTCTATTTATTTGCATCAATTTGGCATACATAGTGCAGCAATGCTGCGGTATACATTTGAATTGTCATACCTTAATACATATAAAACCATCACATACAACACAAGATACAATACAACAAGTACACAACATACAAATTTACAATACAAACAAATTAAGACACAGTGAATCCATGTTTACATGATATCTCTTATTAATTAACTTCTGAGTGTCATCCTGAATACCAAATGCATCCTAGTCACCCAGAGGTCATGAACTGAGGTACTCCTCCACTGAGTAAAAAGCATGCCTCAAAAGGTATCCTCTGAGTGATCCACGAAAATTCTCGAAACGGCTTTGTTTTTTAATATTATCTGGAAGTTTATTAAATAATTTCAAACCAGAGTAATAAACACCACGTTCTAAAAATTTCAAACTGTGCACAGGATATTGCAATATTTTTTTCCTCATCAGATATGTATGGTTATATTGTTTTTCCTCGAACATACCCTGGTTTGCCTTAATAAACAACAACATTTCATATATGTAAATAGATGGAAAAGTTAAAATTTTGTATTTTTCAAAAAAAGGCCTACACGATTGATTAAATTTAAAATTAAACATTATTCTAATTATTCGCTTCTGAATACGGAAAATTTTAAAAGCATCGACAGAGTTCCCCCAGAAGATCACCCCATATCTCAACAGAGAACATACATATGCAAAGTAAACAGTTTTTATGGTTTTTACACTGGTAATCCTTGAAACCATTCCGAGAGCAAAGCAAGCTGATGCCAGGGAATTCGCAATCTTTAAAATGTGGCATCTCCAATTTAAATTTTCGTCCCCAATAACACCAAGAAAATTTACATTAACTGTGTTTTGTATTTCTTCCTCGCCTCTAACAATAATTTTATTTGGAGTTGTTCAAAATAAAGTCATTCTTGTTAGGTTTTTAAATAAAAAATTAAACCAAGTAAAATTATATATGTAGGCCTAATTACTATTATCTAAATATGTTATACTATAAATGGTACCCAAAATAGATTTCAATGAATAGGGAATGTGTTATAACTATTTTTATAATTACATACAATTAAAAATAAGTTAAGGTAAGAAACTTGAACTATTGCGATACATTTTAAATAATGTATGCAAATGTAAAATAATTGAGAGATAGAGGAAAAGCTTTATTGTAAGAAAAATGGGCAATAAAGTATATTTCCCCTTAAGCATATTTGACAAAAGGGAAAATAGTTTTGTCAAAAATACCAATTTTAAGAAACGGTAAAAACACTATACTTTTAAGACAGTTACAACCAAGTTTAAGAAAAAATGCGCCGAAAAGCGGAAAATCAAGAATATTACAAATGGAAATTAGCCAAAAGTAATTTCCAAAATAAAGTAGGCACCAGAAAAATCATAATCCAGTTATCAAAAGGATATCCATCTGGTGAAAACATAGTTATAACATTGATGAAAACTTAATTTTTTTTAACAATTTATAAAGCAATTCTTGTCAGAAAGGTTTGGATAGTACGAAGTTTGTTTAGTTGACAGAAAGACACGCCCATCGAAAGCGCAAGGTCTATAATACAGAACGAATTAGGCAATTAAGATAAATGAAACTAATTAATTAAGGTGATACTTTAGGTAATAGGGAATATAACCAGGAATCTGGGGACATAATTTAAAAAATTTATAGAACTGAAGATAAAGGAATACATCAAGACTCGTAATGAGAAAAGTAGGTAGAGTAAATTAAAAATGCAACTTATCTAATGGAACAGGGAAATTAAGACGGCAGGCACTTTGATACTCATATTTGGTCACCATGTAGTAACGACTTATAAACCCTAAGCCACATGTTAATTTATAATCAGTGTGAGCTCTTAGAGTAAAATTAATGTAGAGTCAAAATTAAACAATAAACAGCATTTTCAATATCGGTAGAACTTCAGGACTATACTATTTGTAAGTCAAAAGTAAATTCTAAGCGATCAGCAGGAACGTCTAGTCTTCCTTGGAAGAATCTATGGCCATTATGATGGAATCCAGACCAATGGATCACCAAGAGCACAAAACAGATGCAGCATAATGTAATCAACAGGAATTGGGAAATCAGCGAGTCCAGGGCAACTACAAGACCTCCAGGAACTCCAAGTATAGGATTACGCACAAGCATCGCTCAAGGTCCGCTAAATTACACAAGTAACACATTCATGGATAATATTTAAAACAAAATAACTACACCTGAATAAATTCTAGGTTCATAAAATAATTAAATATGGAAACAATTAAATTAATTTAAACTTATTACCAATCCATCTCTTACAAAGGTGTTTTAAATGATGATAAATATTAAACCAATAGCCTACAATTGTCGAAATAGGTAAAAGGTAATTCAAATCAAATATATCGCAATTTGTATCAATATTTCATGTTTCTATACATAATACGTTAGAATTAAAACAAAATAAAATAATATCATTCTATTTTAAAAACAAAATAAATTTTTCAATTAGTACAAGTTAGTTTCTGAACTGATAGTGTTTCAAATATGTCTGTAAGTTTTAGTTTAGTAAAAAGTTGTTACTACATGCCCTCCGGTGGCAGAGATTTGGAAGAAAGGACGGGATCGATGATTTTACAAAATTTGTAGGACATGGTGCAACAAAGATTTAAGAAATGCCACCAATGCTGAAAATGCGTTATTGACAAAATCCCCAAGAGACAGTCCTCTTACAGGAAAATTGTATGTACAGTTTCCTCACTCCGGGAATGTGTCCAAGAGGGGAAGTAAAGAGGGGTCCCCACGATTTTTTTTGTTGCGTCAAACGTCATCAGTACAACCTCAATAAAAAAAATAGACCTCTGTTCTTCACTTTACACCCTAGTTTGTCACTGTAAAATAAGGGTAATTAAAAGTGATAAACACATTTTTCTTAGAGAACAGGACGTGTACAAATTAGTTGCTTTATTCATAAATGTATACAGGATGTTACAAAAATCCTTATCGTGTAGGATACAGGATACCTTTTAATACAGGATCGGATCCTATACACTAAAATGAAAATATTCAGAAACATTTTTCGAATTGGGGTTAGTTTATTTAGTTTTTTTGTTAGTTTTTTTACTTTCTCCATCACCTTATACGTAGTATATGGAGAAAGTATTGTTTTCGTAAAAATGTTCGAATTTGAATTTTCAGTTGAATTGTCTGTTTTGGTGCTCCCAGAACCCCCAAAAATGGTTTAGTGCAATTATCTGTGTTGGTGCTCCCTGAACCCAAAAATATTTTTAGTGGAATTTTTTGTTTTGGTGCTCCCTGAACCCAAAAAAATGTTTTTAGAGTGGTGTCTGTCTGTCAGTCTGTCAGTATCTATACACGACCAGAGAGGACACTATTGGTCCGATTTTCATGAAATTTGGTATGTACGTACTAAACCCTAATATCTCCAGGCGTTTTTTTTCATTTTTTGGAATTTTTAATTTTTAAGGGTAATCTACCCCTAAAAACCCATAAAAAACGAAAAAAATGCAAATTTCTCAAAAACGGCTCTAACGATTTTGATCAAATTTTCAGTATTTATAGTGCTTAAGATGCCAAACAAACTGACACCACCCGCTTTTATCAAAACTTCGGCGTTTTATAATTATGGGGAAATGTTAAAAAATAAACAAGTTTATGTTGTCAATCTAGCATCGCGGCGGCGGCCGCACGGGGTAGCACCATGGTAGCGATCACGGCCAGTAATTCAAAGGTCGCGCGATCGAATCCCGCCTAGGACAATAATTTTTTTATACGATTGACGTAGGTAGAATATTAATTTTTTGATTTGTTCTAAAAAGTAATAAATAAAATGATTGAAAACAATATTATTTTGACTACAGTAAGTTGGGAGAAAGTTTGTGTCAGTTAACTGATACCGTTTATTTACAAAAGTTTCAAACGTTAAAATAGCAACAACAGTAACTGTGGCCACCTGTAGTAGGCCTAATGTATTTTCACTAGCGATTTTTATATATTGGAAACGGTTACCAAATGAAGTACTTACAATTTCTTAAAATTTTACCATTGTTATTCATGATAATACAAATCAATATCCGAATTCGAAAAAAACGTTACGAACATTTTCTTATTTTTATTTTAATGTATTGAATTTGATACTTTATAGGGCATTAAGGTTTTTTTTTTGTGGCAATCTTAATGCAAGTTGACAAATCTTTTGCGCATGTGTAAAAAGCTATCAAGAGAATTCGTTCTTGGAATCGACAAATAAAGAGCGCAGAAAGGCGGGAAGTATTTCCTAAGATACCCTTCCCGTTACATCATCCTATTTACTTTTCCCATACAAATTTCTTATGTATATTTACTAACTTTCACCAACCTGGCGACTAACAATACAATGTTAAAAAGAATACAAAACCTAAAACTTTAAATTCATGATGATAATAATAGTATGATTAAAACAAGATAGTATTATGTAGTCATTGTAGTGGACCTACGGAACAGCCAGGATCGCACCAATTCAATGTAAAACAAGCACAAATTGTATTCATTACAGGAATTACCTTTTAGTTTTCTTTTTGCCTAAACATTTCTCGCTTTGAACATTTGTTGTCATCACTTTTATTTTATAAAAAAATTTTGTAAATTTTTTCATTACAGTTATAACATTTTATAATTTTTTGTGTGAAATAAAACCTTACTTATTTATGATAGATATTTGTCATAGTTTTCTCTAAAAGGTGAAATAACTTTTTATTTATATGTTATAAGCAAGTAGGTAAAATTATAAGAATGCGACATTTTCTCAGTTAAATGTTATTTGTGGAATTGGTTGTATCGCCACGGCAGGTTAAGGAGAAGTAAACTTAGAAGGAATGACAAGCCCATTAGGCCAAACACACTCCTAGTTTGCTCGAATTGTAATTAATTATGATTTATTTAAAATATATATGTATAGATTCTTTCTGAACAGTTCAATATTCATATTTATTCTTAAAAAAAAATTTTAAAAGCAAATATACAGAAGAACAAAAATATAGTAATAATATAAATTATTTTAGATTTATAAAAAAAAAGAAAATTCAAATTTGTATGAATAAACTTGTAGACTCTATGAATAATGTTTATTCATACACTTGTATGAATAATTTTCATGAATAAACTTATATGAATAATTTGTATGAATAACTAATATGATTTGTTGGCAAACACAAAACATATTTATAATCATATGGGTTCATGTGATAAATAATAAAATTTCAAAGGTAGGGCCGAAAGTGTTGCATGCATATCTCACAAAAAAAGATGATATTAAACAGAAAGACGGCCTAATTCTAACACATTGCAATCATAAACCGATCTGCAGAGATTGATAACCTGTCAAAGGTTCACTGTTTATTTGAAAACATGATGATGTTAGTTACTTCTACTTGTGAGATGTCTGTTGTACATTTGGAAGTAGTAACTAGTCGTTACACAATTCTGGGACCAGCTTTAGCTGGTTTATGTAGACGGCTGCATTACATAAGCCTATGTCAATTTGGTAGAAGAAAATCGGTAGTTTTGACACTCGAATTATAATTTGCACTGAATTGATGATCAGACGAAAGTATTAATGCACATGGCTACTACCATTTTCCATGCTTTCCATTTTCGTATCTTTGAGTCTGAGAAGCAGTTGGCCCTGATTTCTGCAATGCAGGTGGAACAGATGATCTAAGTTTTAAATCTTACAGCGATTTGGATTGCATGGTGCTGCTATCTGGTAGGGCTAAGACGGTACTAGATGGGTTAGAGTTAAAAGAAGCACGTTGTACGCTTCAAAATGATACGAAACTACAAATTAGGTAAAAGCTCATCTAAACGGCACTAGGCATACGCCAAATAGAGTTATGTATAATGAAAAAATAACAGTAAATGCAAATTAATCAAAGGTACTCTTGGGAAATTTAGTAAGCGATCGTATCGTGGATAGCTAGAAAATGTTGACACAGTAAAATTTCTTGTGGAGGTGCTTTTTCTATAGTCCATCCTTATATATAATTCTGTAAGCGAAATTTTAGATTCAAAATTGTGGGAATTTGGTAAGTCGGAGGATTATGGGAGAGGTATCAAATTAAATGTATCGACTCAAGGAACGAGGGAAAAATATAAGTTTTTTCTAAAATTAAAAACTAAGGGGTTTTTGAGGTCCCCGAAAAACGAAAATCCCCATAAGAAATACATGAAAATACATTAAATCATTTGGTATTAAATAAATAAATTAAAAACAAAAACAGCTGTTCTGTAAAATAATATGACAGTTAATGTAAATTATTTTATTAAATTAAATCTGCTACTTACTAACCTATAAAAAATACACTTTGACACACACATAGAAGAGAAACCTTATAAGTGTGATTTTTGGAAGGTTGTAAGGCTGTTCTATTAACTTTTTATACATTTATACTAATATTATAAAGAGGTAAAGTTTGTTTTTTTGTTTGTTTGTATGTAGGCACTACTGAAACAAACACTATTTACTGCTGGCACTACTGAACCGATTAAAAAAAATAGTTTTACTAATAAAAAGCTTTCCCTGATTAACGTAGGCTATAATTCATTTCGATAAAAACCTTTTTTTATTTCAATATTTGTAAATTTAGTCGGAAAAATTCTTAGGTTAGGCCTAGAATGATAAACCAACACATGTATTTACATTTATTACCATAGCAACCAATTGAATAAAATAACAGATAATATAGCTGTTTGTTCCAATATTTCCATTAACAGCTGATTTCAAAATTTGAAGCAATTATTTTTGTATTTCTAGCTTTTAGGTTAGGGTTTTAAAGTGTAGACCTGAGTCTTGCTGGTTCTTTTAACCATTATTATAACTGCTGTTATCAAATATAAGAAATAATTTGATTTGAACATTTATCATTATTTATCATCTTAGTTTTGAGGTTATTACTAATCCTACACCTTTATTATAAGTAAAACATAACATTTGTTTTTAGAAGGTTCCATTGGGGGTTGGCATGCGGAGCACGCAGGGGTCTCCCCTAGTACTATACTAAGTCTATACTAGTCCACGCAGACAAAAGAATTTATATCAAGAGCAGTGTGGTAACAAAAGGTGAAATTATGGAGTAGAGAAGGAGGACGTCGCAAAATATAAATTAATTATTTGTATCCCATACATTTTATCGTTTTTTAAACAATGCATACAAATAATATGCAATTACGATAGCAACGCTTGCTGAATGATTCATTGGCGAACTAATGAATTATTACTTTCTCACTGTACTATAGTATAGAGAAAGTATAGTGATCAAAATCGATGTTGAGATTTTTTGGAAATATCCGTTTTGGGACCCCCTGAGTCCAAAAATGTGGGTTTTACAAAATGTCTGTCTGTTTGTCTGTATGTCTGTATGTATACAAAACTAGAGCGAAAACTATTCGATCGATTTCAAACAAATTTGCACTAGACATGTCAAGTAGGCCTGTATAGATGCACGAAAACCGGTTTTGAAAAATTTGGAAAAACAAACCCCTTTTTGGCAAAAAAAACCCCCAAAAAATAAGTTATTATTATTTTATAAAAAAACGGCTCTAACGATTTTGATAAAATTTGGCTTATTTGTAGTCTCTAATGTAGGCCTACCCTACCATATGCAAAAAACCGCATCGTTCTAAAAATTCTCGTTTAGCTAATAATAATAATAATAATAACTGATTTTGGGGATTTTTTGGCCATAAAGGGGGTTGTTTTTTCAAATTTTTCAAAACCTTTTTCCGTTCATCTATACAGGCCTAATTGATGTGTTTGGTGCAAATTAAATCGATCGAATAGTTTTCTCTCTAGATAATAATAATAATAATAATAATAATAATAATAATAATAATAATAATAATAATATTTATTAGTTAATCTCCTACTTTAATAAATCACCTCTCCTACCCCACCTACTATTATGAAGTCACAGTGAATCTGTTTAATAATTTAAATATGTTTGTGAGAAAGTATGTGCCAGTTCCTGGTACCGTTTATTTCTTTTGTAATAAGTGAAGAGGCAGTCAAATTGTGTAGTAGGAAAAATTTACAAGTAATTAGAGGCTGGCCGATAGAATGTAAGCAAATTACAGCAAATAGAAATATGCCGAGTAAAATTAATCTGGGAAGTGATATACATATTTACTTGAAAACAAAATGTTTAATTTGAGAAATTGAACTATTTATTAAAATCCAATTTGAAAAAAAAATATTATTTCTGCAGCTTGTTTAATAAGGGTAGTATCATAATGTTATAAATTGAAACAAAAGTTTAGTTATTATTAAACTCATAAACTCCATAGTATGATTTGTTTGGATGTTTTGACTGTCTGGGGATTAACAAAGACAGTTATTAAAAGTGAATAAATAATCAAGTCGGTTTGTAACAATTATTGTTTGTTTTGTAACATCTTTTATATTGCAAAGACATGTTAATGACTTTTTAATTGAATTTTTTCAAGCAAAATTATTGTATTAATTATTAGACATACTCAACCAACACCGATCGAACAAAACAATTTTCACAAAACAATTTCGACTAATGGCGTGCAATTACGGTAGTGATGTTTGGTAAATTATTCAAAGGCGTGTAAATAATCATTTCAAGTAGACATTCGTAGTGAATCAATAACTAAATGTATTGTAATAAGTGCAGGCAATTTGTGTAATGAGTAAACTGACAAGACATGGTACGTTGAGCTTTTAAATTATGTAAAACAGATATTAAACCGTTAAAAGTTAATCACTTCGGTACTAGACTGATTTAGTTGTTTTTATTACAGAAATATTAATTATAAAAGACCAAAATTTATACGTTTGACTAAATTATTCTGTCTATTGGACTGATTTAGTTGTTGGTTGTTTTATTTTAGAAATAATTGTAGACCTATTTATAACTGGGTAACATCCTAACGCTTCGAGAGCTCTGATGACTGCAGGCCATTCTTATTGTAAGACTTTTACCAAAACATTTCGCAGGGGAAAGTTTTTGGTGTTGTACTGATATAATAACGCCCATCTATTTGTTGACCTCAATAGAAACGTGCTTTCTATTCACCACCGATCTCCTGTAAAAAAAAATAATAGGAAGCTTACCATAAAAACGTTATGCAACATAGCGTGAAATGTTATTATTTAGGTTTTTAAACTAATATTTGCTGGCCCAGTTTGGAAAACATTCTCAATAGCCATTAAAAAATAATACGGATACAATGATACTTTTATAGGCTGATATTGATAATGATGATTTAGTTTTTATTTATCATATTTAATTTATAAACATTTTTTTAAACAAACAATTATTGTTTTTCGCTATTAACTGTAAATTATTTTCACTGCCGTATTGATTTTAAACACTTAAACTTGACCAAATCAACAATGACTTTGACCAAAATACAAATATAAGTATTAGATAACTGCACTCCAAGGCGCTTTTCCGCTTAGGCAAGTTGGGCACATACCCCTAGGGCGCAAAAGATTAGGGTGCACAAAATGAGGGACATATATTGTTTTTCAATACATTTATTTCTGGTTCAATGTACAAACATTTTTACACATAAGTTTTAACAAACGTAGGAAAAAAAATTACAACAAACGCACCCTCGCCTGTCAGGCAACGCCCAGCGAGTCATGTGTTGGTGTGTGTGTGCGCTCGGAGCGAAAGGCTGGACAGGACTGTGTGGATGGTGCAGGGTGTCTGACTGATGATGAGTCACCGCCCGTAGGTAGACTACACAGATCGAGGACTTAAGTTGTGCGCACGACCAGCCACCTACTATACGTGCATAAAACATAGAGTGGATGTTGGCCGGGTTGCTTCCACAGTTCAATTGGCTATTGCGCCCGGTGAGTCACCCAATGTTTGTAGGAAATACGCCCCTCTCCACCCCCCGTCCACTACGGGTACCTGATTCCCGCGCGCACAGCTAAAGCCCTCGATCTGTACTGTTTGCGGGCGCCGAGCGAGACAAGACACTGATAGAGTACTCCGTTTTCCGGAGAGTTAAGGGAAAATAAAATCCCTCAAGGACCAAAACTCCGGACAAGGCAAGAACTAAAGGAGGAGGGTGCTTTGGTAGGGGAGAGGGGGGGGGGGGGGGCGCAACTGTTTAAAGTGCCTAGCAGACTGCAAACTTATAAGACAAACACTTGCCTTGCATTTATTTCAGACAAAACTATATTGGCGTTGAGCTACGTTTTCGAAGCGGCCGATAGGCAGTGCTGGGCGTCCTTTCTCCGTAGCTCAGTGTGCAAGCAAGAGCGCCGACGGCCGAATGTCATCCTCTCTCTCTCGCACCTGCTGCGAGGGTAACAGTTGTCATCACCATCTAGCGGCTGCTGCGAAAAGCTTGATATTGGCGGGGGAAAAACTGATTGATCAATATCCATAAGGAGTGTTTGTCTTATAAGTTGTAGTCATTGCTAGTAGTCCAGTCAATGAGTGCTCAAAAGATTGGTGTAGAGTGCATGGAATTTTTTAATAACGTATATCTCGAAAACGTTGGTAATTCGACAAATATTTAAAGGAACAATTTTATGGTAAATTTAATTACATTAAAGTTTATTTGAAAATTTTTTTTCTACAGTTCACCGTTTCCGAGATACGAATCCAAAAATGGGAGCTTTCCACCCTCTTCCGCCCTTAGCTCACCTCCTAGGGGCGGGGACTTTTAGTATGTTTACCTAGTAAATATTCCTAACAAAGTCCTGAAGTCAAAATTATCGCAATTCCATGCACTCTACAATGCATTTATTGACTGAACTATAGGACGCTGGGGAGGTTATGAACGGTCCTGCTGTACTTACAGGCCTGCATTATTAAGTATGAATGTTTTTACAATCATTTCATTAATTTCCAGCAGCTGTTTGTTGAGCCTATTCCGTTTACAAGATACAAATTTGTAATTAATATCATCGAAAATTTCAAGCTTTTTAACATCAGTAAACGTTTACATAAATTACTGATTTTTTGGGTACATTTGGTGGCCTGAACATGATAGAGTGTAACGGAGAAAAAACTTCATACGTAATGAAACTGAATATGTAAAATGGAAATCCATACAGTTTAATTTATTATCATTTGAGAAGATTTCCTTCTTCAGTGTGATTTACGTAAGAGTCTGTAGGGTGAAAGTAAAATAAATTTACTAAAAACATTTCAACTCTTTTTTAGCCCACACGATATTGGAACGAGAAAACTTTTGGCAATTTAGAAAAAGTGCAATAAGCAACTGACTTCTTCCGGGAACTTCCAGTTTTCCTGTATTGCTGTCTAGTAACTAAATTGTAAAACGATTGTATTTTCCAATTCAGTAGTTTAATAGTTTCTTTACTGAATTATTGAAATATGAATTATATAAATTCATTGTAAAAGCAACCTGCATTAGAATAATAAGAGAGAATAATAATTGCTGTTTTAAAATATAGAGTTGCTATAAATATACAGGGTATCCCCGAACTCCTGGATTTGTTCCTGGGAACGAGACAAACATATTTCACAATATAAACATGGGTATACGGTGCTTACTTTTCGTCTGTCTATCTGTCTGTCTGTATGTGTTTTTACAAAATAATTGATATCTAGAAAACGGTTTGACAGATTGAGTTCAAACTTGACATGAAGTTATACCTAACAATGATAAATCTTAAGAAAAATAAGCAATTATACCCAATCATAAGTTTCAAAATGGCGACTGTTTGAAAATTACAAGCCTAAATTACCCAAAAACCGTACATTTTAAGAAAAAGTTTCAAGACACCTTTTTTGTAGCTCTTTTAATTTCCTATCGAATTGTTTAACTATCAAAACAATTGGATGAAGGATAATAGTTAGATTAAAGGTAATCATGACATTCTTTTGTTAAAATGTACGGTTTTTGAGTAATTTAGGTTTGAAATATTCAAACAGCCGCCGTTTTGAAACGTATGATTGGGTATAATTGATTATTTTTCTTAAGATTGATCATTGTTAGGTTAAACGTCTTGCCAAGTTTGAACTCAATCAGTCAAACATTTCTCTAGATATAAATTATTTTGCAAAAATAATAAATATAGTTTAAAAAAAAACTAAAAAACACGCTTTTAGAGCATATCAAACTAAAAAGTTAAAAATAATTTTTCAAATAAGCTTAAAACAATAATAAACGATAAATACTAGCATTATTGTAAAAAAAGCGTTGGGCGCGCTCGATGTACGAGAAATATGGACAAAGCGCCCCACGCTTTTTTTTACAATAATGCTAGTATTTATCGTTTATTAATGTTTTAAGCTTATTTGAAAAATTATTTTTAACTTTTTAGTATGATATGCTCTAAAAGCGTGTTTTCTAGTTTTTTTAAAACTATATTTATTTTTCACTTTTTAGTTCGATGTATTATAAAAGCGTGTTTTTTAGTTTTTTTAAACTATATTTATTTTTTAATTTTTAGTTCGATTAATTATTGAAAAAAAAAAAATTTTGGCCGTGGACGGGATTAGAACCCACGATCGGTGAGTCTGAGGATTGACGTCAGCGACGACCCGTGCCTTAGACCGCTCGGCCAACGAACGAACTTGTGTAAGAGAGATATACTAACAGTAATAAGCCACTGGCTTTTAGTCCAAAGGAGAGTTACTTACAAACAAACATACAAACTTACATACAAGTGAAGCTAATATAAGCGTGTTAAAAAATAAACGGTGGATATGTGGAAAACGAAGCATTTTCGAACCTATGTTTATAAGAACTTTTTTCTTTATTTTCACTAGTAGAACACATCCTGAAACTTTTTCCGTTTCTTCCTGAATTACCCTGCATATATAGATTGGTTTACGGTATGTTTATCAATGAAATAAAACTAATTAAAGTTATGTACACGAGGTCCTTACAGTATACGAGGTCTGTCTAAAAAGTTCAGTGAATGGTATGATAAAAACAGAATGTACAATAGAAATACCTTTGTAGGTCTTCAAAATACTCTCCACCAGACACGACGCACTTATGAAAACGTTCGTTTAGCGCCTCAAAACTGTTGGAGAAGTCTTCCTGTAGACTCGTTTTCAGAATTGCCGTCACTTGGTTCTGAATCTCTTCGACGTCCGCAAACCGTGATCTCTTTAAGGCCTTCTTAAGACGTGGAAAAAACAGCAGGGGCCAGATTTGGAGAGTACGGTGGTCGTATCAAAACTGTCACTCCACGCTGGATCAAAAATTGGCGTACAATGATGCTGGTGGTGCATTGACGTGCAGAAACGTCAAATTTTCGGTCTGGAACATTTATACCCTAACGTTTATGGCGCTGCAACAGCGTTTGAGAACCTCCAAGTAGAGTGCGGCATTCACCGTTTGGCCAGCAGGAACGAATTCCTTATGGATGATTCCTTCTTTGTCAAAAATATGATCAACATGATCTTCACTTTGGATTTTCCACGCGGCGTTTTGTTTGTCGCAGGGAAGAAGGTGACCGCCATTCCATTGATTGTCTCCTGTGACAATGGAACCCAGAAAAGTCGGATTCCGGTCACACATATCGATGAAATCGTCACTGGTCTTAAAACGTTTTGCTTTTTGATCATCTGTTATTGTGTGCGGCACAAATCATGAAAAAATCTTGCGTTTGCCAAATTCTTCATGGACGATGGCCCCCACCGTGTTTTTGCTAATACCCACTTCTTCTGCTACATAGCAGAGTCAGTGGCCGATCTTTTGTTAGCATCGCTCGCACGCGTTTAATGTTTTCCTGCTTGTGGATGGTCGTCCCGAACGCGGTTCGTCCTCCACCGATTCTTTGCCAGAGTGAAATCGTGCAAACCAATCGTACACACATTTTCTACTCACAGCATCCTGCCCGTAGTTACTGTAAAAGTACTGCAATAGAAGCCTTGCGCAATTCCTGACAGATGGCAGGTCAAGACATGTTCATGCCTGCGTACGCATGCCCGTGCTATGTTTCAAGCGTTGAATACCGATATATTAGACCATTCACTGAACCTTTTAGGCAGACCTCGTACACTAGCATTAGGTTACGGATCTAGGCTCTCCTTCACCCGGGGAATAAAATTGAGATTCGTGCTCCTGCCCTTAACATACCTTGCATAATATGTTTTGAATTCGTGTAAAATTTACATACAATTTGTAATTAAATTATAGCAAGCCTACATTGTTAAATCGAAATGATTAAATGTCTTCTAACAAAGTACAAACACTTACCTTAATTTGACTGTTGTACTACTGAGTCAAAAATCTATTTATAATCAAGGGCTAGTAAATAAGTTATAATACAAATATGTACATAAATTCATAGGACACATATACCATTTTCAATCATTTAATTTCTTAAAACTTAACTTTACGAGATTTTCTTAAAATACATGAGTTGACAATATAATATCCTTAAAAGAGAGCTTAGAAGCCAACCCATGTTCAATGATGGTAGTTGTGTTGACTGGTTTCTACCAACTGTTTTATTAAGTTTCAGCTTGGCAAAGCTATTTTCATGTTAGTACAAAATTGTAAGGAAATTGTTTAAGGCTGTTGTCATGATTGGTGCTAAGTTGGTAGCATTATCCATAAAACAGTTTACTTCTATTAGCAAATTTGTTCTTATCAAGTCCACATTTATATATTCTAGCTTGCTCTTTTGCCCGAGCCTTCATTAATTGTAACTGATTTTTATGAAAAACCGCAAAGTGTTGATGGTCGGTAAGAGTGGAACCAGCATTCCAAGCTCACTAGAAACTAAGTATTACAACTCTCTGTTAAAACAATATTATTGATGATGAGTAAAAGTCAAAATATTAGAAGATACTGTTTATATTCCTCTCTTATATAACACTTTTGTAATCTGAACAAAAAAATTGTCGCCAACTGCATCCATCCATGCTAGCATTAAATGCATTTGGCAAATAGCCAGCCATTAGAGCCAAAAAAGGCTGTTTGTTATTGAGTTTAACTACAAGTGACATCCACAGTGAATTTAAAGGTAGCACATAAAAATACAAAAACTATCAGGCAAAGAGGTTTTGCGCATTTTTTACAAACAAAAAATCACAATAAATTATGACTTTTTTGGGTTTTTCGATGGTACTATAAAAAGTTATGAATGGATCACTCTACTTTCAATAGGGTATTTGTAGAGAATTGTAAACCCTACAGAATGGTTTTTATGGACTCCGATCGGATAATTTTTCAACGAGAAAAGGTGGAAATTGCTAAAAATTAAAATTTTTCAAATATTAATATCTTTGTTAATTTACAATAATAAAGACATATCTTTCGGAAAATGATTGTTTATTATGTGTACTTTAAACATGCGGAAGATGAAATTTGTCGCATTAATGTTTTCTGCACAATTTTAGTATACACATTTTAGGCCATTATTTTGAATAATGCCCCCTATTAATCTTAGTGGCTCGATTTAAATTTACCAAACGGATTCTGTAAGTATACATTAAAACCTACGATTAGTATATCTTCGATTTTTGAATAATGGTAAAATATGATAAACATGCTTCCGAACATAGCGCGAAGCGCGTAAACTTGCTGCGGAGAGGCAGTGGTAGTGGGGAAACCAACAGCCTGATGCGCGCAGCCTGTCGTTATCACCTCCTTCACTAATTTTATTTACATAAATAATTATTTGTTTTCTATTGATATTACTAGTTTTTATTGACAACACTAAAGTACCCTTTAGTTGCAAAATGTTCACTTAAAGATAAACGTCACCTAAACCGGATTGTTTCGAGGTAATCTACTAAAACTTATGCAGTATTTATAGGTGATAAGTTTGGTCCAATCCGTTAGTAATTGATATTATTCTTTGCAAATGTCTTTGGAATGAAGTTCCTTTACGCCGTTTGCGATAGGAGTTGACAAATAGAAAATGTAACTCGTATCGAAAAATGAATTGGTTGCTATGGAAATTTTCTATTGGTCAAATAGAAAATTCGCGTAACGAAAAAGCGTTATCGAATTGGTTGCTATGGCAATGAATGTAAATACATTCAAGAAACATGTGTTTTGTTTCATCAATTTAAATTAAGATACGATCGGTTATGTCCGGCGTAATTCAGAAATTATTGTCAAGCGCTGGAATGAACAATTAACAAGAAATAGAAAGTAGCCTATGTGTAATACAAACTTAGAAAAGTAAGTTAATATCTATATATATAAAATCCAAATACCACTCACTGAATCATCACGGAATCTCAAAAACCACCGTACGGATTGGAATGAAATTTGGTATGTAGTTTCTTCTCGGGCCCTAGGTGCTCGCTAAGAAAAATTTTCAAAAAAATTTCGAAATTTTAGGGGCGTTTAAGGTGGTCAAAGTTACTAAAAAAACCACCGAACGGATTGGAATGAAATTTGGTATGTAGCTTCCTCTAGGGCCCTAGGTGCTTGCTATGAAAGGTTTAAAAAAAAACGAAATTTTAGGGGGGAGGGCTTGGGGGGATCAAAGTTACTAAAAATTCCCATAAGAAAAACACATTGTAATATATTTATTTTTTTTTTAAATAAATTATATTCTTCCAAAAATATTAAATGAAACTCTGTGTGATTTTATTCCTTACTTTGCATTCTTTACATTGAAAAAAATGATAAAAAATATACGAATTACACAGAGGAAGAGAGAGAAAGAGAAAGTCGCATAGAGGGGATGCAACGCTTTTTCATCAAGTCCCGAAAATTTATAAATATCTATAATCAAAATATCCATATTAAATTACATTAGAAATTTGAAGAAAAGGAGTGATGAACTTCTTTCCTGACGGGGGTCCCACGACAGCACTCATTTTTATTTGTAATAAATATTATAATACCCTAAACTGTCAGGTTTAATCTTTATATCAGGAAGAAGTACAATTAATAACTTGCTTGGTAAGGATTTATTAAATTAGTTCTATCAGTAAACTTAACCAATTAACTTAACTCCTTAAACAACTAAAATCAATCTTTGTTACATAAAATATATTTTTACTAGTGACTTCGAATAACTGAAATGTTTGCGTTTTTCTAGTAAGATCTTCTGGAAAGTCTTTTTAAGGATTTGTTTTTGCAATTCATTATATATGTTTTCTATACAAGTTTTCACAATACTATACAAGTTTGTTTCTAAATATATTATTTTTTGATTGATTATTAGTTTTCTTACATGTTTTGATATTTGAAAAAGATTTTAAAACGTAATTACGTCAAGTTAAATATATCTTCAAGTAATTCAGTACAATTGTGTTTAAACTTTAAAATATTACCCTCGTCTAATTAGCAAATACATACAAACTGTTGAAAAGCAAATTACGAACTGGAAACCTAGCAAACAAATAAAGATAAATCAGTCAATTGAACAACTTATTTTGTATAGCAATAGATAATTAAATCTAGTTTTACAACACAATGACCTGCTCTAAGTTCGTGCTGGTAATGTGTGTGTCCCAGTAACTATACCGTGGGACTATTACAGACTTCACCAAGTGTGCCGCACTGATTACAGGAAATATTCTTTGCTTTACGTGTCATTGCATGTCCCAGCAACATTAATTTGTGTTTTCAGAAACTATTTTAATTAGTGGGTTCCGTTAACAACTTTCATAGGGTATTTCAATCGTGACTCTTTTAGAACTATTTTATTGTAAAACTGTTAATTTATATTTGATTAAGTTGTTTTTATTTTGTATGTATAGACAATAATTATTACTCTTTCAATATTTAGAGTTTTGGTAGTATAAGATTTAGATATTCAAAGTTAGGTGATACATTTTAAATGAACTATGCAGTAAAATTTCCTCCTTTCTCATTTATGTAGAACAATAATTTTGATGAGTTGTTTTTTCTAAACTTTTTGAATTTAGCATATTTAAAAAAATATGTTTTTGCCTAAAGTTTGTGCAAAATTTGAAATTTCCCAAAAAACAACCCCCACCCCCCAAAAATACCCTTCTGGGGCATTTTAGAGGGTT
>JAGFPH010013853.1:0-25305 GCA_018207615.1 Philaenus spumarius | reverse complement strand
AGTACATAGATGCGCATCTTATGATAACCGGACATCGACTGACTGCACGCTATCAGTCCACGCTCTAATCTACAATTACATGCCGCGGGCTTTCTGAATTCTTATCGCTGTGTCATATAGGGTGTTCGAATCGAAATTTAGCTGGTCGTTTAATAATCGGTGTTCATTATTCTTGTTTAACTCTTTGAAAGCCTTGTAAATTTCAAACTATTCCACGGCGTTCATAAATTTGCCTTTACTGCAAATCTTTATTGGTTTGAGGTTTTTTCCAAAATCTGAGTAACTGTGATTTTCGTCTATTAAGTGACGCGCGTAATTGGACTTGTTACCCGAAACAGTTTTTTTTTGCAGGTGTTCCTTGAAACGAACTTTGAACGCTCTTCCCGTTTCCGTCAATCGATGTCCGGTTATCATAAGATGCGCATCCATGTACTGTGTTTTATTTGTTTTTATGTGTTTTATTAACGTTTTGACAACCTTTATATATAGAGGGCTTTTCTGAAGATGGGATAGACGTCCCGAAACGCGTCAAAAGAACAACAAAAAAAGGAGTCACTGACGGAAAAATAAAAGGTATTGTACTTTATTATATCATAAATAATGTTTTAATTTCTCTTTGTCGATATCTTCCAATTAATTATGAATATTCATAATTATTTAAAACTGTATTGTTGCAGAGCCTATATTATTACACTATGATTTCTACTCGGACCACTTTTAATTAATACAGACAAGTTCCCTGTTATTTCTATATTCGGCACGCAGGCATTGTTGACAGCGTAAGGTATAAGGTCCCTCTAGCATCTGAGGTTTGAAAGAAAGTGCGTGACTCGTACAGTTTGGAATGTAATCTCGAAGCCCTCTACGTGCCCTTTGGTAGTTGTGTGAATCGCTGCGATAATAGAATGATCACAAAATAGTCTACAAAAGAATATGGAAATGCGGATTGGTTAAATCGTATTATTGCTTAGTTCTTCAAGGACAGTGAAGATTACATTTTTATAATTTATCGCTATTAATTTGTTCCGATATTAATTTTTTTTTTAACTACTTAGTACTGAAGGTTTTTAGTACTTGCACGACATTTAAAAATTTATTTAGGTATTATTTAAATGTTTTTACATATTATAATTCATTGTGTTTATTTTGTATGGACAATTAGGTAAGTTTAGCTATTTTTAATCTGATCGTCCCATTACACGGAATAGAGTCTTTTTGGTGACTTTTCATGTTTGAAGTTTTATGTATAAAAAAATAAAATCTATCTCTAAAAAACGTGCTAGAACAAAATCTGTAAAAGTAAGAGACACCACAATGCCATTCGTGTGGTCCTGGATACAACTGAGATTATGTTACCAAATATACAGTAAGGACTAAGGGGTCGTGTACTTCATGCGGTATTGTCGTCCAATGTTGAAAACAGATTGATATCTATGGAATTTTGGAATATATTCTATCTGTATTAAAATGAACGAAATAGGGTGGATGAAATGTACTAAAAACTATGTTCTTATTTGATTGTTTTTTATTTTCAGATTTGAAGAAGATGTTTGGGGTTCCGCCCTACTCTCAGAACGTGGAGATCGACCGACAAGCAGAAATCCGCTGCCTTCCGCCCGCCGGACTTCCGCCACCTCAAGTGTATTGGTTGAAGAACGGATTGCCATTGGAACACGATACTAATGTGATCGTATCCAGCGAAGGACATCTTCTGATAGGTCAAGCTAGGATTCATGATACGGCTAACTATACATGCGTTGCCGAGAACATAGCTGCCAGAAGGATCAGTGACCCGGCACTTCTTACAGTCTTTGGTAAGGATTACTTGATTAAATTTTAGCATCGATTTCCTGAAAGATTTCTGTAGCTCAAAAGATGACCGTTATCAGACAGAAAACTAATTAATTACCTGGTAATTGTCTATAACGCAATAAATAGCATTATTTCATTCAAAAAGCTTAAATTTAAAATATTTAAAGATGAAAATTATAATTAATTTTGTTTTTGTTTTTGTCTTTAGCTCTGTGTGTTGCTTGAATACCATTTCTATTTTCAAAGTTTCGAAGTTTTTTGAAATTATTATTATATATTTTTGTAATTATAGGCTTTTTCCCGTATGATGGAAAAAATTTAACTATGGACATATTTTCCCTCCAACAACGGCCTATTTATATTTATAAACAACGGCCTATTTTTTAAAAATATAGTTGGCAATCGCTTATATTGTTTTAATATAGTAGACAATCACCTATATTGTTTTAATATAGTAGACAATCGCTTATATTGTTTGAATATAGTAGACAATCGCCTATATTGTTTTAATATAGTAGACAACTATGACATCAATCTTTGTGATCTTTAAAATTCCGTAAATGTATTTTATGTTCCATTGCAATAGCCTGACTATCAAATTTTCTCGTATTGCCCTGCGGTAAAAGTTATTAGCTATGTTGAAAAACTAAACTGAGGATAGTCGGAAAACAAAGCATTACCTGAACTCTGAGACAACCTGTATAACGCGATAATTAAAAGAAGACAAAATTCTTTTCTTCTTCGTTACACTTTTAATTTTGAAGTTTTAAATCTAGGCTATATAGAATGCCTGACATACTACAGAGTTACATCTGTGTATTTCGATTCAGTCTTTTAAGGCCATTAATTCATACAACCGGTTTCCCAAAGAGAACCACACAGATACAAAACAAATAAACAAACTGGAACCCGTAGATTGAAACTTTATGGAATTTCATAACCGCACATTATTCGGGTGTTTTCTCCGACCAAACTATGCGCGTTCTGTGTAGTTGACAGACGGGAACTGGTTTTACCGGTCCATAAACGTCAAACTGTAGAATAGTTTTGTATTTAATATATGTTAATTAAGTAAAGGTTAACAATCCTGCCAGTCATAAATATGTGTTTAAAGTAGACAGGAGTCCATAAACTGGCTTTGTTCAAAAGAAAGTGTGTTTATAATGATGAGTTTAGAGGGCGGTCTTATGGGGCAGGGAAGGTTTATCTTGAAAAAACAATATAAAACTGTTACTACATTTAAAGTAGTTTTTAATATTTAGGGTTATGTGTTAGGTACGGAACCCTTAAAGAATGTCTCGTTTTTCTGTATGTGTGCCACATACACTGACAGCTGTATAACCATCAGTAAGGTTTTAGACCTGGTCACTCTGGGGTAAGGGCGCTCTGAAATAAGTATGATTTTTATGAATTAAATGGTAAGGAATATAATCTGGTAATATCATATCTTAGAAAGGAAAACATATAGGTAACAAAATGCACCTCTAAATGCACGGATGTTATTGTTGGGGTTCCTAAAGGTTATTATTATTTCTAGTGAATTTCCATCGGAAAGATGATCTGTTGCAGTGACCCTTATGGTGAGACCTAAATGTAAATAGTAAATGAGTACCGGTCATGGTCCCCAGAACACGTTTTGGGATGCCATTAAACATTATATATTATATTTATACATATATCTAACGGCTACATTTTAAGTCTGATTTGGTCCAAATATGGTACACACGTTGGTTGTCTAAGTCGCTCGGACGAGTTGGTTAGAAAAAAAGCAACAACCGGAAGCACATTTTTTACCGGAAGTAACTATTTTTTACATTTTTCGTACTAGAATTAAACTTTTTGGGGTTTTAAAAACGTAAATTTAGGATATTATTCTGCATATCTTATTTTTTTACACAACCTTATAACTCACTTAGTTAACCCAAAATCGATCAAAACGTAAAATACCATACAAGTACCCGGTTCAAATCGAAGTGGGTACATCTTCTGATCCGAGGCCGACGGTCAAGTTTGTACTCTGCGAGCGAATCGAAGCAGTCCACAACCCGAGGCCGCAAGGACGAGGTGCAAACTCGCAAAGCTGGAGTGGAACGAAGGAGTGCGTGAGTCGAAGCTGGAGGATTATTTGCAAACAAATTATACTACAGTAATATATTTCGTACACACAGGCAGCTAATCAGCGCCTTCGTGAGAAGATCAATTCCCCAAATAGTTGGTTGAAACCCTAAAGCATAACTTAATTTTAGAAAATCGTTTAACTCACGTCTGTGGTTCAGTTGCGTGGTCGAATTATTAGCCGAATGTTTGAAAAAAGTAAGAGCTATTACACTCGACCCAACTTGAAAACGGTTCGTCGGAAGATGGTAAAACTTCGTTTCTATCCGTTTCAGACCATTTGGAGACGATACCCAAAATTCATTAATTTATATCAATATTATATTATATATAATATATATAAATTAATATTATCTTATATTATTTTGGTAGGGATTGAAGGGTAGGCTATATAAGTATATTGGGTTTTCCCACCTTGATAAAATGGTAGTAAATATGCTTCAAAATAACTGAACTTTTAGTAGGACTTTCAAGAAGCCGATTTTTTTACTTTCCGATTTGACACAAAATGTCGGCCTATTTGATTCAAACCAAAATGGCAATGTTAGAGCGAGGAAATTGCATTATTTCTACCACTCATAAGCCCGATAACAATTTTTGGGTTATATCATTCGAAAGGTAATTACATTTACTACAATCTTGTGCAAAGGTATTTCAGGTACAGTCCCCGGAACAAAATTAATATTAATCTACCGATACATGATTTTTTCACTATCCATGTAAGGTTTTTGCGCAATTTCGCCCACTTATAAGCTAGAGTACAATTTGTGAGCTATATCATTAGAAATGTAATGAAATTTACTACAATACTGTGCAAAGGTATTTTAGGTACAGTCCCTGGAACAAGGAACAACATTGATAGGAAGCTCCCGATAAATGATTTTTGCATTATCAATGCAAGGTAGTTGCGCAATTGCTCCCACTCATAAGCTAGAGTACAATTTGTGAGCTATATCATTCGAAAGGCAATTAAATTTACTATAATCATGATCAAAGGTATTTTAGGTACAGATCATGGAACAAAATTCATAGAAAGCTCTCGATAAATAACTTTTTTCCATAATGCGTGTAAGGTAAATTGCACCATTTATACCTTTCATAAGCCCGAGTACAATTTGTGAGCTATATCATTCGAAAGATAATTAAATTTAATCCTGTGCAAAGGTGTTTTTTGGAACAGTTCCCGGAAAAAGGAATACAATTCATAGGAAACTCCCAGTATTTTAATACTAATTATTTCCTGATAAGAAAATTCGGCTATAATAATGCTGCTTACGTTTTTTTCATTTATTTTTACATACGATTTCCACATCAACATTCCATCTTTCTCTGTTTTGTATGCAGATGAGACAACTCTACTTAGTTCACGCGGGGACCTGTAAATGCTAGCGATCAGCTAGAAAACTATGGAACTTGCAATGACTCGGTTTTCTTTAAATAATCTTAAAATTTACGAAGACAAGACCGAACATATAATTTTCTCGCTTAACCACACGGTATTGGAAAAGGATACATTCAAAAGTTCAACAGTGAATTTATCGGGTATTCATTTAATTTACTTGTGAGTCTCAAGTAGCAAATCTTTGCATACGACTATTTGCGGTAATTTATCTCTAAAACAAATTATATCAGTGCGTTAGCTCTGATGTGTTCCATCACATATTATGGTCTATTCCATTCAATGTTCGTGTCTGGTGTACGAATCTGGGGCAATTTGGTCCTTCAGGAAGAGTTTTTATAATGCAAGAAAAACTATAAGGAACATTATTAGGTTATCAAATAGGCAACCCTGTACAACCGGATATTCTGAACTTGGGATTATGACATTGCCTTGTTTGCATATTTATTGCAATTTAATAACCAGTATGTGTATCATTGTTAACCATATAAGATACAAATTTGATAATGTAGCTTCTAGTGTAAGACTAGTTAGTTAAAGAGTTATTATTTCCAGCAGTACCCTATACTCTATTCATTAAACTGCCTTTGTATGCAAGAAATTTGACTGAAATAACTTTTAAAACTGTTGTTAAAAATGACTAAAGCAAAAAGCTGTATATTATGTAGAGGAATAAATTATTGTAATTTTAATTGACATGAACTTGTAATGTGAGTTATGCGCCTTTATATATTCCAATGAGACGGTTGCCTATTGCATGTATTGTGTTTAACGGCAGTACAGCCATTATTATATAATATATTCTAGTGGACCCAGCAATGCTTAGCTATTGCTTGATTTAATTTTAAGGGTAGTTATTCCATTTCATTACTTTGACTTAAGTAATCGAATTGCAAATTGTTTTATGTCACTTAAGAATAATACTACACAAATTTAGATTAATAATTGGTAGCAACTTAGTGCAATTTATTTTTATTCTACAGGGGTAGCTACCTCATTTTATCTCTTTGATTGTAGTGACCATATTCTCTAAACAATTCTGTTACTAATTTCTTCTTGACCATAAACACAAACGAATTACGTATATCCATCGTTTGAATAGTAAGTTCTTGATTTCATTCAAAAATCCCATAAATAAAGGACGTAAAATTTTCCCAAATTTAAACATTTTCCTAATTTTTCTTTCCCTAAAACCCTAATTCGGACTATTACGAATATTTTAAAACAAAAAATAGCCAAATTGGTCCAGCCGTCCTCAAGTTATGCGCTTACCTAACTTTTATTTAGGAATTTATAGATTATAGTTGAATCTCTCCGGAACAAATAAATGCAGCATTAACAAAATTTAGCATAGAGTACAGTAGTAAGAAAGAAGTTAATAGAAGCACACCTATGTTGGAGACAGAGAAAATATCATACGGGCTCCTTTTGTGGAATATCTTGGGCTTATCCAAGTTTCGAGGTAAAAGTATTATCATGATTTAACATTATTAATGCAAGAGTTTAACGTAGATATTTAACGTATTTCAATAATTTCTAAACTGTAAAAGTTTTCCGACAGTTGTAAATTAATATTTCAACGACATATAGTAACACCCCAAACCAAGCACAACTTAAATTAAAATATTAATTATGCATATTAGTATTTAACAATCGTTCAACGCCCTTCTATTAAATTAATATTTCCACACTACACCCCCCTCAAATTTCACCTGTTGTTCACACCCTCACATTCCTCAGGCGTAGATTAGGGTTACGGAAGACGGAAGGTATACAGCATGTAGGAGGAACCCTCGTTCCAGCATAACCAACTTTTAAATCGCAATAAATTAACGACAGTGTTTTAATGCCGTCAAGAGGGTGCTCGTTTAGTGTTTTCAGGATTTATGTCTGAATCAATACCTTCTGCTCGTCACTGAAAATTTGGCGCACCATTTTAAAATCAATAAAATCCTATTTGAAAACATTTCAGCTCAAAACAATGCCATAAAATAATAATAAGCAACAAGAGCGTAAGTTTACTATAAGTCTCCCTATTGTTATCGTCGTAGACAAAAGTGTTGCCAACCTAAGCACATTTGCACTTTTCTGAAGTTAAACAGCGAGTCTAAACGGGTAACTGTTTGCAATACTAGGCCAACTTAAATAATATAAATTTCGGAAACTAGAAAAAATCTGAAATGAAGAAATATTTAAAAAATGAATCCAAGAAAAGCTCAACTCACCAATTTAATAAGCCATCTTGCAAATTAGAACTGCAAGTTGAATGAACAATGAATTCAAGAATGAATAAGTATGAACATTGAGCATTTGAATTGAACGTATGACACATTTACATATTTTCAATTGTAAGAATTAATCTTGATACTGTATTATAATATTGTATTAAAAATCCTGTCACTTATCAAAATCTCAGGCCCTATTCAGCTTCCGTCAAAATCCAGGTCAGCGATACCACCAACACTCTACCAGCCATTCTCTCTCTCACTCACACCTGGCGCGGAGGATTGATGGTTGGATATTTTTAGCCAGCGCTGCCTAACGACTGCCGCTCTAAGCTCGATTTGGCGGCAACCAACCGATTCTTCATAAACGTTGCACTTCTTATAAGTTCTGTATTCATTGGTTTACGAGTAAGCAGTATACGAGATATAGTCCAGTAAGCAGTATACGAGATATAGTCCAGTAAGCAGTATACGAGATATAGTCCAGTAAGCAGTATACGAGATATAGTGCAGTAAGCAGTATACGAGATATAGTCCAGTAAGCAGTATACGAGATATAGTCCAGTAAGCAGTATACGAGATATAGTCCAGTAAGCAGTATACGAGATATAGTCAAGTAAGCAGTATACGAGAGATAGTCCAGTAAGCAGTATACAAGATATAGTACAGTAAGTAGTATACGAGATATAGTCAAGGGCGTCATTTGGGGGGCAGGGGGGGCGGCGGCCCCCCCAAGATTTGAAAAGTATTAAAATTACAATTTGAAAATTTAAAATAATAGGCGTGTAATGATGATGCCCAACAACAGAAAAGACCAACCTTTAGTGTTGCAATATTTTCGAACATATCATTAATTTAAATTATTTTAAACAATAAGGGATTCAACTATAAGTATCTATACAGCTTTAATATTAAGACTGTATGATTCAGTTCAATGAAAGGTGACTGTGTTGTTATATTTTAACTGCAATCATTTCAAGATAAAGTTTGCCCCTAAAGGATGTCTCAATATAGCGTGAAATAGCTTAAAATGACATGTTTTATATTGTGAACATTTTTATTTTTTGGGGGGACACAACGGACCCTCCCCCGTTCCGGGGTCGGGGGGGGGGTCGCCCCTCCCCCCAACGTTTTGGTGAAATGACGCCACTGGATATAGTACAGTAAGTAGTATACGATATATAGTACAGTAAGCAGTATACGAGATATAGTACAGTAAGTAGTTAGTATACGATATATAGTCCATTAAGCAGTATACGAGATATAGTACAGTAAGTAGTATACGAGATATAGTACAGTAAGTAGTATACGAGATATAGTCCAGTAAGCAGTATACGAGAGATAGTCCAGTAAGCAGTATACGAGATACCAATTTCAACTAAGATAAAATGGTCACCCAGTAATTCAGTATTACTATATTAACAATCTGCTTTCAACACAAATAGTTATTTACAGAAAATCATGTAAGATCGGCAGAACTTAGAATTAACTTTTAGTCCTAGTTTACAAGAATTATTCTTATACAATAACATTTTATTGAAACGAATGACTAAGCTTTCTCTCCGTTTCATTTTCAACTGCTTTTGTTAGGAAAGTATGCGGGCTATAAATTTCTTAATTTTGAACCAGTTACTAGAAGCCCCGCGGGGGACAAAGGCGCTACAGTTAAAAGAGACAATAATCTTAAAACTAGTTTTTTTAGTATTCGTCGGTGGTCTTGTGCTTTATACGCGAATCGATCTCTTTGAGTCACTCCTGCAATGTGACTTCAAAGAGGACGGAAACTAAAGAGATATTTTTGATACGTTGTATTTTTTGCTAACTAAATCGGCTTTATGATTTCGTGTGACAAAAACTTCCCTTTAATAGCAGTCCCTTGAGGGGCTTATTAGAACGTCGACTGTAAAAATTGTTTTATTCTGTACACAAACATACGTAAGTACTAAAATAAGAACGTTTGTCAAAATTTGATTGAACATTTTGTGAAATCAAATAAACGTACCATACAAGTTCAACTAATATTTTATTTTATAAAAACAGCGGAGTTTTCATGTATTTTAACAAATTATGGTTGTACTGTGTATTTAGGGAAACAATAACTTACAAGAAAAAATTGAACATAGAATGACCGCCTGTATGTCAATATGTCACCGTCTAAGATCTAGGATGCGGTTTAGGGGAGGAGGGAGGGGCACAAAAAAAACCCTAATAATTATAATAATTTCGCAACATTATAAAGCAGGATAGTCTTAAAATATTCTAATATCAGGGTTCCTATTGTCAGGGCATATTGTTTCATTTGCTTGAGCCTCCGATAAGTCAAAAACTGAGAAGTATTATCTTGCTTCAGCTATAACACCTCCAGTATTATTATAAAAGTCTAAAAAGTAGGGTGATTTGAGATTGAAACAAATCGATCACGCAGTTGAACCGCTGACGTAAGTTAAGCGAATTTCCAAAATTAAATTTATATGTTTAGTTTTCAACCAACAATTTGGGAAATTGATCTACTCACGAAGGCGCTGAATAACGAAATATATTAATAGAATTTGTTTGTACCTCGCTTTCCGAGTGTATTCGGCCTCGGGTTATGGGCTTAGCTTCGCTCGCAACGAATAAACTCGGCCACCGTCCTCGGATCAGAAGGTGCACCCATGGTAAAATCACCACGCACTCTTGAAACGGGTAATATTATGGTATTTTTACGTTTTGGTCAATTTTGGGGGAACCAAGCGAGCTTTAGGGTCGTGTAAAAAAACGAAATGTGCAGAATAACATCATAATTTGATTTTTTTTAGATAACATTCGAAAAAAAATTAATTCTAGTACGAAACATCTAAAATAGTTACTTCCGGTTGTTGGATTTTTTCGCTAACGAACTCGTCCGAGCGACTTGGACAACCAACGTGTGTATGAAATTTGGACCAAATCGGACTTAAAAAGTGACCGCTAGTATGCGAACACAAATATTCATATATATATAATTTTGAATGACACGCCAAAAAGTGTTCTGGGGACCATGATCGGTGCTCATTTACCTTAGGTCTCACCAGAAGGGTCACTGCAATAGCCCATTTTTTCTATAGAAATTCGCTAATAATATTTTAGCCTTTTATTTTTAAATAAAAATGTTATTTATGATAATCTTTATTTTATATTTAAGTAAGCCTAGTTTCTTTAAAAACATTTTTAAAGCTTTAAAGACAGACGAAAATTTCAAAAACAAATGACCTATTCATAAAGTAGGTTAGTTTCTGATTGCAGGCAAACACACACACACACACAGACACACACAAAATGTAACTGTTGTTTGCCTAATTTTTCACACTTTTTTGAAGAGATGTTCTAAATGATGAAACTACCACCTAAGAAGAGACATTTGATAACCTTTCCCTCACAAAACATTGAACAAATATAACCCAACAATATTCCGTGCTCAACTGATATATTCCCTTAGAAACTTACAAGACTCAACAAACTTTGGAAAGAAACGATCGCATTTACACGCATTAAAAATTCTCTTTGCGCAGTAGACTGTCAAACTCTAATTAAATAGATACGTTGTTTAGATATTCTAGAAAGCAACAGCTGTAACAGTTTTAGCTGCAATCAAACCTTACTCAGCTATAAGACTTGGATGCTATTGTATGCAAATAGACTTTCTTGTTTTGTCGTGTAATTAATGTTACATCTAGGGAGCGAATATGTAAATGTAAATTAGATTATAATATAACAAATTTCTTTTGTTATCGCTGATATCCCCACTCACTCTGGTATGCATCGTAAAGTATTGGTTGGTATTTGAATTATATACCAAAGTGGACCTAACCAAATTTCAAGTTCGTGGTTCCGGGAATTTCACAATTATTTGGTTATTACTTGTCGTTTATCATAATAACCACTGACCTAATCTCAGTTTTAAGGCAGAATGGCGGAACGTTGTTTAAATGTGTTCTGAAAATGTTCAATCTGTTCCAAAGTAGGTGTAATTGTTCTTTTTATTGCTCACTTTCGTTTTTCGTCCAGAATGAGTTTTTATTCAGAAATAATAAAACAAATTATGTTAAAAATTCGATCTAAATATAGTTTGATCTAAGATAGAGCCCTGCGTGCTTCGCATGCCGATCCCCGAACTCGTTCCGCTCCACAATTTAATTTTAAGCAATGTTACATTCTGATCTAGGGCTAATCTTTAAGTAAATGATTATTGAGCTTTTAATTCATTACCTTAGATTTTTTATGAAAAAAATATTAAACCCGCTTCCAGTTTTTCGATTTTGAAATCCTTTTTAGTGGACTATATGACCCGAACCTCAATACAAAATTTCGGCTATATATTTATTGCCGCTCTTTACCAGGTGAGTAGTTTTTAGTTTTGTCTAGGCCAAACTAGATTGAGTGTCAGAACAAACTGGATTGGTCAGGACTAACTAGTTTATTACAAGAGCATCAGGATAAACTAGTTTTATGCTTAGAATATATTAGAATTTCCTTCCAAGTCAGACTAATCCTATTTATTTCTACTAGGTCTGTTTTACTTAGTCTTCGGGACACTAACTCGCATTGAAAGGGAATAGAGCTAACCTAACCTAACTTGATCATGGCTTGTTTTCGATCGATATTTCCAAGGCCAATCTGCTTTATCCTAAAAATATTGGGTCAGTATGCTTAGGACATACTAGTTTGGCCTGATTATGTCTAGCCTGAACCGGTTCGTCCTGACTCACTTAGGACAATCTTGTTTCGCCTAGGCAGAACTAGTTTTTCCTGGCATCGGGTTTGGCCGGTAATATATATTATGTAGTATATATATTTAAAATATAATTTTTCATCCCCAAAATGTAGAACTGTTACGACAAGAAATATTTACAGGCAGGCGATGATAACCACCTAGGTTTTTCGCCTTTAAAAACCAAAAAAAAACGACAAGAAATATTAAGGATTACTTACTTAAAGTTGGCTATATAAACTAAAATACATTTCATTAAGTGAATATCACTTAATAAATAAGGAAACATATCTAGTTGTAAAGAACTTGCTAATAATACCCATGCAAATTATGACAAAACTTGGTTCGTTATTTTCATTTTACAATTTATTCATTTATGAAAAGAGACAAAAGATTGACCTCCAGTCAGTATAACATTATACTAAAGGGCTCTAGATCCTTGCTCGCTTAGTCCCATCAATCCCCTCGGCGACTGGTGGCGAAGCAAATGCAAACAACTTATTGTATAATCTGACATTTTGACAAAAAATTACAATTTACTAGGACAGAGTCACTTTGGATCGGGGTAGGATGGGGGGATGACCTAGGTCCTGCCTCTTGTGTAGTAGAGCCAAAGTTTTGCGTGAATGACAGGCATATTTCTATATAATAGCGAGATAATCAAAGTGTGTCACGTGCTTAGTATCCCGTCGATTATATGATGAATTTAGTTTGTTTAACTGTGTGTTGCTTCAGTCATTAAATATTGGGACTTGATAAAATCTTTTAAGATCGATTATAAACATCTACATATATGAAGAGGAACAAAATTACAATTTTACTTTAAGACACTGACTTATTTAAAAGATAAGCATAAATAAATCAACTGATTGAGGTCATTTTGTTGCCACTCCTCTGATACGAGTCGTCTGGCTATATTAAGTGTTCAATTTGAGCAGCCCAAATACCGCCTACACATTCTAACTGAAACAATGATGGTTAAAAGCACTGAAGCAATGTATGTGGAATTTTGAATTTCGAGTTTACTTTGGTACATCTCTAATTTGTTATTGTTGGTAATGTTTATGCGACAGTCTTTTATTTTATACAATTATAACATCAACTGTAACAAGGCTACAAACAGTACCGTTAAACAAATTACCACAAATTGAAGGATTTCTCAACAACATGTCTCCACAAAGCGTGTTGAATGCTCATTTCTCCCTTTAAAGTTTATGCCCCTCATTACTGAATATAGCCTCTGAAATATTAATAAACTCCGCTTCTAAACTTAATATACCGCCTTCTAATATACTCCCTAGATGTCGTCGCTATGTTCCCTTTATTAAATTAAGAAATTAAGTACTTTGCTGGGTGTCTCGGGTTTTCGATTTACATAAACGTGGACAAACGGTTTTACTGTAATTATGAGCTTTTACGGCGGATGGTATAATTTACCGATCGAAACTTGGACAGAAGAAATCGGTACTCTAGATATTAACCGAACATTTTATCTACACTTCTACACTATTTTATAAAAAGTAAAGATTTTACGTTCTTTTTTTTTCTTAACACGTTCACTGCTAAGGACGCACATGTGAGCTTGACACTGAACACTATGAGAAGCGGCCGTCGCAGAGTGCATTGCGTGCTTCGCACGCCAACCCCTGTATTGGGAGAATTTTCAATACACAGAGAGCATTGCGTGCTTCGCACGCCAATTTTAAGCCTGTGTGCTATGGACGCACATGTGCGTCCGCTTTAAAATATTAATGATTATTACGTAGCAAGGTTCAAAAATAAAAAATAAAGTAATTTCTACTCATTTAGGCTACCCCACTCTTAGTCCGCATCGGGAGGGGGGGGGGGTAACAAGGGTATGGCGTTAACATTTAGCTCCGCACTTTTTAGTGAAAAGACCAACACTCCGTATGATAATTCCAAAGACGCCACTTAACAGATTTGTTAGGTTATGTTAGCGCCAGGTGCTTGCGTAAAGGGGTTACAAAAGCCCAGCTGTCAATCAGCTGTGGTTTCTCGATCTCCGCCTTTACGAAATATTTTGCGGCCTTCCCTTAGTCGTCCTACTCTCTGTCCTACATTCTGTCCGTCACATTTGTACTTCTCGGAAACTGATAAAGGGATCGAGCCAAAACCTGTCCTTGTTTAATCCGTGCTAAACTGCATGTATTCCAATAAACAAAACTGAAACAAGTTTTCCGTACACGTTTTTAGAGTACTGCAGTTGGAATTTTGAAAAATCTTTGAAATTAGAGGTAGGCCTACTAGTGAAGTTTTCAAGCATGCAAACATATGCAGTGTACATTGTTACTGTGTTTGGGAAGGCCTGAAGTTGGGCTTGGAAAAGCAACTACTAACCTAAAATTTAAGTATACTTTGTATAAAAGACAAGTATATTGGTTTTGTATTAATGTTAGAAATTGCATGTATAATCTAGAACAATGATTTTATTACCTTAGGAGTTTTTCTCCAAAGTCTAGTCCACACTTGCAAACAGTTTGTTGTTTTCTCGTTCATGTCTGTCTACAGTTTTCAAATTGTTTCGCAACTGTTGGCAAACTGTTCCGAAACAAATGTTTGTCATTGTTTTGTGTCCACACTAGGTAAGCAGTGTTTCTCGAGATGTTGCCGTTCTTCTAGCTTGAAGTTGCGACAGGGACTTGAAAATTTTCTCTCGGGGGTTTTTGGAGGCGCTGATTTCGTTTTTGACTATGCGAAATGCCCCTAGTGCATGCCCCCATAGTTCTAGGGGTGGGAAATTTGTGAAGTTGCGACAGAGACTTGAAAATTTTCTCTCAGGGGGTGTTTGGGGCGCTGATTTCAATACTGACCTGGCGAAAGGCCCCCTCTGGTGCACCATGGGTCGATGGAGGGGGGGGGGGGTTCGTGAAGTTGAGAAAGAGAATTGAAAATTTCCACTCGGATTTTTTTGGGGGCGCTGACTTCAATTCTGACTATGAGAAACGCCCCAGATGTGCTGGGGGCTCCAAGGAGTTGGGTTCTATGGGATAAAAAACGTAATGTTTTGAAATATTTTGAGATGATGACTTAAAGGCATATAGTAAGGATTAGGCCGGTACCCATGGCAGCTGTTTCAGCTTGTGCGCAGCTCTGAAGTGTTGGGAGAGGTCACAGAAAAGACGAAGAGAGATAGAGAGAAATAGTTAAAGTATGGAATGATACAGTCCGAAGAAGAAGAATATACGCCGCTGCTGGTTTTGAGTTTGATCGTTCGTGTAAAAAAAATCTTGCTCTAGTGAATTACTAGTTGGAAATTTGTCACTAGTTGAAAATCAATTGTTTGCCCAAAATTCAGTGTTAACATTCATAAGTGGTGTCTATGTTATAAAGTAAGTACTATTACTCTATTTTATTAACAATTCAATAAATAATTGACTATTTTTGTTTAACAATGTGGATGTTTATTTAACAAGATGTCAAAATTATTTCTTTTAAATCCAAGTTTCTCCTTTTTATAAAATATTATGCACATCGCCCCCTCCCCCGATGCACCGGAGGCATTTCGCATAGTCAGAAATGAAATCAGCGCTTACAAAAACCAACGAAATTTTTAAGTCTCTATCGCAACTTCACAAATTTCCCCCCATCGCCCCCCAAAGCCCCCCCCCCCCCGGTGCTTTGGGGGTATTTCGCATAGTCAGAAATGAAATCAGCTCCTCCAAAAACCTCCGAGTACTGATTTTCACGGCTTTTCATCCATTTTTAGAGGTTTCATAAAAATTATGCACTTTTAGATGCACTTAATGCACTCGCGATGCATTTCCGCTTTCTCCCGAAACTGGTCGTATGTAGACTTTGTTCCTGGTATTTTTCTGAATACGATGCAGAAAACTGCACCCAAATCGGAGCTGTAGGCAAAAATTTATTTATTTTTCAATACTTTGCCTGGTCTACATGTTTGCGTGTTTTCCATTTGGTTTGAGAAACATAATACATTGTTTTTTGTTTGCTGAAACAAGTTAAATGTTTGTCATTTGTTCGCAAACTGTTTCCAAACTGTTTGCCAACTGTTCGGAAACATTTAGAAAACTTTCGGCAAACATCGGAGAAACAAATGAAAAACAGGAAATCAATTAGAAAATTATTTGTAAACAATGTTTCCGCAAACATGTTTTTAAGTGTGGACTAGGCTTAATAAAAACACGGGCTTAGTTTTACCTACTACATTATAAGAAACGTAAATGCACTAACAATATTTATCACAAATAGCACTTGTTAGTGTTTCTATCTATTCCTACTTCGACTTCACTCAAACCTTGCTTTTCAAGTTTCTGATTCAGGTGCGTGAATAGACCGTCCGAAACTAAATCAATGGGTTTATTTGACACTCCTTTTTATGACCAACTATGAATATTACACACAATTTTTACTACAAATCCGTTTCGTGAAAAAATACTTTATACTTCGTAAACAACTAACTTGACAAATAATAGCCCAATTTCGGGCCTCAGGGAGTACAATATTTTCTCTCCGAGTTATGCACGGAACACGGGCAACTATACGACACCGTTGACCATCTTCGAAACAAACGATCGACGACTTCATAAAGTAGGATGGTCATGAATTGAAAAGAAAAGAACGATCACCGGGTACTTGTTTCAAAAAGGAAGAAAGCTTGAACAATGGAACAGTGCGCCGTGCGTTCTTGTACTATGCTAATATTGAGAAGACCCTAGCTCCATGACTTCTTAGCCGATGGTGTGTGGGAGGTGAACATAAAGCGGTTGGGTCAGGTTGGGTTAAATTTTAGTTTTAAATTACCAAGATTATTTTAGTTCTTCGTTTAAGTTCTTGGCTTACCGATTCATGCAAGACGGATTGTTTTTTTTCCTAACGAAGCATTAAAGTCTCCAAAGTCCTGCATATACAGGATGAGTTTTAAATGTCCCCCCCCCTAATTTTTCCGCATTTCTTAAGATATCGACTCCCAACCACCGCCGAACATGATTGACTAGTTTATACTTTCTTTTGATGAGGTTCACATTGTTGGCCGCCATCTTGGATCTGCCATATTGGAATGAACTTTTATTTTTTTAATGTAAAGGTAAGGTTGTGACCCATCATTTCAAACTTTTTTTTCCGTAGAACACTATGCCGCAATCGGTTTTTAATTATCTGCTTTCGTTCTCAAGATATTAACAATTTTGTAAAAAAATTAAAATTTTCAAAAATCCCTTGTTTTATTAATTTTTTTTTTAATATCTACCCTTTATCATCAGATATCACAGTTTGGTAGTAGCTTATAGATTTTTATTAAGTTATATATTTTTACTGCCATCTTGGGTACGCCATATTGAATTAAGATGCTTGTTTTTAATGTAAATGTTTTGTTGTGACACATGATTTTGAACTAATTTTTACGCCTTACACTCTGCCGCAATCAGATTTTTAATTTAAAATCCTTTAATTGTTTTTAAATAAATAATTATACTACAAAATAAAAATAAAAAGACATTTTAAGCTTGTTTATGTCACTTTTAAACTAAAAAAAAAACAAACAAAACACTTTTAAACTTTAAAATAATTATAATACATTAACAGTTTAGTAAATCAAAGCTGTAACATTAAAAGCTGTATTACAAATTGTAGAATACTGATTAGTGATTTTAAAGATAAAAAAAACCTACTCTTTGAGGCTTCACACAGAGTAATGACTTTAACAAACTCACAACACCACATTTACATTAAAAACAAGCATCTCAATCCAATATGACGTACCCAAGATGGCAGTAAAAATGTATAACTTAATAAAAATCTATAAGCTACTACCAAACCGTGATATCTGATGATAAAGGGTCGATATTAGAAAAAAAAATTAAATAAAACAAGGGATTTTTGAAAATTTTATTTTATTTACAAAATTGTTAATATCTCGAGAACGAAAGCAGATAATTAAAAACCGATTGCGGCATCGTGTTCTACGGAAAAAAATAGTTTGAAATTATGGGTCACAACCTTACCTTTACATTTAAAAAATAAAAGTTCATTCCAATATGGCGAATCCAAGATGGGGGCCAAAAATGTGAACCTCATCAAAAGAAAGTATAAACTAATCAATGATGTTCGGCGGTGGTTGGGAGTCGATATCTTACGAAATGCGGAAAAAATTAGGGGGGGGGGACATTTTAAACTCACTCTGTATGATATTATTATGTGATTCAAAAGACACTTTGAAATTGAATACTCTTTTTAAATTAATTAGTGCTGGCCTTTAGTTTAAAAAATGTATGTTGTAAAATTTATCCATTTATGTTTAAACAGCGAAAAGTATATTGCAAATAAAAATATATTGATACTGTCTAATTTCAATTAAATTACAAAAGAAAAAACACAGACCAATAGCGCAATTTGAATCCAGAATTTTGGGCTTTACGGGCTAACGTGTTTTTACATAAAACACGTGCAACACTAATAATTCAGAAATAAATGTCTTTAAAATCAGACATTCAAAATTTGAAAAATGAAAAATAAAATTAATGAACGATAAATTGATCCAAATTATATCAATAACAAGATTTATACAAGTCAAATATACTATAGATCGTATAGACTAAAGTAGTAAGCAGAATTTGTGTTTGTGCATTTATGTACACTAATCTCCACAATGGCTGAACCAATTTGGATGTGGTTTTCAGTGATTTATTGAGATAAGATTGGGCTAACATTTAGTGTTTGTTTCATTTAAAATTCATTCATTTTTCTTTTACAAACACAAAACATAAATAAGTCAGTTTTAAAGTCCGTTTCACTCGCACATGTAACTAACGGCGCTGTATATGCAAAACCCAATCCGATAGTATGTACCAACATTGCATAAACGCGCCTTGAAGTCATCCGGACAGAATTGTAGCAACTTATCATCGCAGATACAATGCCTCTTATTACAGATGCATCTATTATATAAAAGCGAAATACCACTCACTCACTCATCACGATTTCTCAAAAAACTACCGAACGGATTGAAATGAAATTTGGTATGTAGCTTCCTCTAGGGCCAAAGTGCTCACTAAGAAAGGGTTTGAAAAAATTCGAAATTTTAGGGGGAGTTTTGGAGGATCAAATATATTAAAAAACGATTTCTTCAAAACTACTGAACGGATTGGAATGAAATTTGGTATGTAGCTTCCTCTAGGGCCATAAGTGTTCATTAAAAAAGGGTTTTAAAAAATTTGAAATTTTAGGGGGGTTTGGGGGGTAAAAATTACTAAATCACGATTTCTCCAAAATTACCGAACAGATTGGAATGAAATTTGTTATGTAGCTTCCCCTAGGGCCATAGGCGCTCGCTAAGAAAGGGTTTCAAAAAATTCGAAATTTTAGGGGGGTTTGGGGGATCAAAGTAACTAAAAATTTAGATTTCTCAAAAACTACTAAACGGATTGGAACGAAATTTGGTATGTAGCTTCTTCTAGGGCCATAGGTGCTAACTAAGAAAGGTTTTCAAAAAATTCGAAATTTTAGGGGGGTTTGGGTGGGTCAAATTTACTAAATCAAGATTTCTCAAAAACTACTGAACGGATTAGAACGAAATTTGGTATGTAGCTTCTTCTAGGGCCATAGGTGCTCACTAAGGAAGGGTTTTAAAAAAATTCGAAATCTTAGGGGAGGGGTTTGGGGGTCAAACTTACTAAATCACGATTATTTGTCGCATTTGTTTCACCAAAATAATTATGCAATAGCAAAGCATTGCCGGGTCAGCTAGTATTGTATATAGGCAAAGCATTTCTGTAAAAAATAACAACTAAAAAGAGGTCAATTATCTTTTTAAAGAATGCAAACTCGTTTAAGATAAATCTATATTATATCTACTTCATCTGTATTGGTTCGGTGGTTCATAAAACTGAATGTGTTATTTATTTATTGTATACGATTTTATCATATGCGTGTTATTTAAGATTAATAAGAAGTTATTCTACCTGGTACACAACAGAGTTACATGTTTATATATGAGTAGGATAAAATTAATGTTTGAGCAAATGAAATAGCAGGCACAGCGAGTTTAAACTTACGAAAAGATTTTAAGAATGTCGTACAGAGACACAACACAAAATATAAAAGAACTATTTAAGTATGATAACGTAATAAAAGAAAATGTTTAATTGTTTCATGTATGTATGTATTTCTCCTTTTTTTCTCTGCGGCCCGAGGTTTGAAATGAGTTTTGTTTTAGTTATGTACATTATTTTTGTTGTACTTTATAAACAACAAATTTATGAGTGTGCCATCGGTTATTAATTTTAGAAAAACGTCGGAAAGCGTACTGGGAAAAGATAAGATGGCACATATATTAAAGTCAACGTTATGTGACTAAATCTGCATAAAAAAAAACTGCTTACCTTTAGTAGTACAACCTGGAATCTGAATTATTCATTACAGGTAAAGCACAAGAAAATTACGTTAATGGAATAATAAACAATCTGTTTATTAATCAGAAAATTATGTGCCCTTAAATAACAAAATTATACGCCCTTAGTAAATATAAAAGATACAAAGCTTTATTAAATTAACCCTCCCTTTTATGAATTTAAAACAAAAGAAAACCCACCCTTTATTGAAATTAAGTTATATTATGCAAATTACAAATAATCATAAATTTAAAAAAAAATGCAAGACACAAGTCCTGTTGAGTGCACAATAGAATTTCTTAAAATAATTTACATAGATGTACATATTATACATGTATACTTTTAGGTTTAAAGAGTGTTGGCCAACTTAAATAGTAAACAAAATTAAAATAATACAAAAAATAAGTTTAAGGTTTTTGAGACGTCTCTCATATAATTAAAAAAAAATATATAAATTTTGAAAAGAATCCCTTTGGGATTAAAAGTCAAAAATGCTATAGCTTCTCCTCCCTAGTATAAATTTAAATATTTAAAATTAAAGAAACTACTACTAGCTAGTTACAGGAAACATAGTTTTAAACACCAAGTGTCGCCATTTAAGATATCACACAGATGAGTTTTGAGTTTATAAGCCTGTTTAAATAGTATTGTACACCACTGTTTTTACCTTTAAATTAGATAAACATGGTAATTATCAGTTTATTTTAAGCATAGTCACTTAGCACTTAGCTTATAGTTTGAAATGTTGAAAAGACTGAAGTAGGTAGTTACATGGTGAAAGGAATGTTCCCAAACTTTTCTTAAACCCTCAGGTTACACTTGGACCAGTTCATAAACTAAAAGTTCAAAGAAAGAAAAGACAATCATTAGTTTTGCCAGAATGAGTTTATTAAACATAGCAGAGAGTTTTGGCTATGATGCAGCTAGGCTGTTAAACTTTTAAGTTCTTTAGTAGTTCTGACTTGATTAAAACACAGGCCTTTATATTACTACAAATAATGTAATTACTTTTTACATATGATCAACTGCAATTTCTTTTAATTTATGCAAATGTTGAGTATTTCAAATTTTAATTTTCAACAGAGAAACACAGAAAGTCCTGCACTCAAAATGGCTCTGTAAGATATACTTTGTAACAGGCAATTGTATAAAGACACTTTAACTCCTTCTTACATAATGTTACCATATAAGGCTTTAAACATGTTACATATGTTCTGATAGGCTTTAAAACAATTAAATTTATAGTAAAACAATTACAGGGTAAAGATATAAAACATGAAATATAGGTTATTACTTATACAAGTTATAAATATTGAAAAATTCAGATTATGGCTTTTTAGCAGGTATTAAATTGAGTTTTGGAGTGACAAAATTATTATCTAATAAACTCAATACAAACTTTAACATATTTTACATTTGAGCAACTGAATTAGCCTTAGAACAATATTTGAATTTACATTTAAACAACAGTAGGTGTTTCTGTAAAACTTGTAAAGGAAAGTAAAAATCCACCTTGAATAATTTAGTTTTACTATCTGTAAAGTTAGGCAAGTGAGGTTAATTGTTTTTACCTGGTAATTGAGAAGTCAAAGCATGGCTAGTAGATGTTTAGTTTGTAGGTGAACTTTTAAAAAAAAAACTTAAACAGAAATAGGACGACATGAATGTTTGAGATGTTGAAGGTTTACTGCACAGAACGGAAGTCTTTACTTTAGCAAGAAAATGTGCCACGAGGAAGTTTTCCAGAACGTTCTTTGAAAGAATATGATAGAGATCAGCTGTTCGCCAAATCAGCTGTTTTGTCATATAATGCTGGTTTTACAGTTTGGGAATTTGCAGGCACTGTGAGGTGCTGCCACCTGGTGGCGTTAAGAAGAACTACGTGGCTAAAAGCAGAAACGTTGTTTCAGCTCCTAAAAGCAGAAACGTTGTTTCAGCTCCTAAAAGCAGAAACGTTGTTTCATGAGTTTATAAGACCTCTCCATCTGTCATTTGATGGTAGACAGATTTTAATGAAATTGCTTCTTTTATTTATCTGCTGACAAACGTTAAAAGGAAATTAAATGCAAATGTTTTCTTTATAAATACTTTTTTGTTCACCGTAATATACAATACAATTATTTCTCAGAGTTTAATAGGGAAATATATTTGAACTGATTCCAATATAATCTAATAATGTACTTTCGCCATAACTGATCTGTAGTCTATAACTACATTTGCTGATAACATCTGCACTACGGATAAATTAAATAATTACATTAAACAAATAAAAGAGCACTGTGGCGACAAAATCGCACTGATTTAAATCAGTGTAAATGATTACAGTAATTGAGTCGTTTACGGAGCATGCGCATTGCACCTTGGGTGCAATTTTAATTGGTGGATAGGAACCATTAAAAAACGACGACAATCTCGAATACAGTATTACTGTACACCGCATGAAAGAAAAAACGTGTTTCATCACTTTCACTCAAAACAATTTGGATCCGGAATTGATTTTCTTTCAAATATACAACTACCTCCGACACCATCATTTTCACAAAATTTAGTTGCAACAATTTCGAAAAATATCTTTCTACGCACCAATATTACAAAATTATTTTTTAACAATTTTGACATTATTAAATAAAGCCCTTTCATACGCCCTTACTCGACAGTATCATAAAAAAACTAAATTTTGGATTATCCAAACTTTGTTCCTCCTAATTTCACAATTTTGTTGAGTTTTGGCACTTGACCAAACCGACGAGACGAGGCGGATTCCCAGACTCAGATCAGTAATGAAGATCACACTCCAACGAAGGGACGACCACGAGAATATTCCGTAATGAGACGTATTGGGACTTTTCTCATTGACAGCCGGACTCTTTAACGTTATACCTAACGTAACCTAACAAACAATATAAGTGACGTCTTGGCCTATACCATTCAATTATGTTCAGAATGTTCGTCTTTGGTCTTTTCACTAAACCAGTGCGGAGCTAAATTTGATCTCCGACCCCTTTCATACCAATGTTTGTTTATTGAATCTATGACCTAGCACAAAGAAGGACAATTTAAATGCGTTTTGCCTTTTCTTTAGGCCAGTTGATCTAATGTTGATCGGGGAACATCGTATAAAGTATTTAAATACATAGCAAGCTACCTGGTTCACTGGTTGGAATCCACGAATGTAGGACAGAGTGCGAGTAGGCCTACACTCCAAAAAAGGGTCGATCACAAAAATATTCCTTAAAGGCGGACAAAGTGTCCTTTTCGTATTGGCAGGTAGACTCTTAGTCTCCCATTTACGTATTAACTTGACGCTAACATAACCTTATCTACCCTGACCCATCCTATCTTTTCTTTTTGGATCGAGGACAGAAGCTCTACCAGCCAACACCGAGTGTCGGCACGATGAGATCTCATCCTCAAGCTCCGTTTTGTCATCGCCTGGCTAACCCAACCTAACCTAACCAAACCTTGGCTAACACATCCGATAAACGATGTCTTTGGAATTAACATTATATAAATAGGCCTTAGTATTAAATTATGTTCAGACTGTTGGTATTAGGTGTTTTCTCTAACCATTGAGGAGCTGTACTCGTGTCAATATGTCCGAGGCGGACTGACGATCCGCAGCTTTTATAAATGACCGGACTCTTCGTCTTCCTTCGCAAACCAGATAACCGATGTTTGCCGACTGAGGACCCAGACTCATTGTCCGCAAGCCCAAACTTGCTGATATTTTACTAAACATGTTTTCTCCCTTTGCGTTCGCTGACGGCAAACAACGACATGTTCAGTGAAATTAAATTTAAATGTTATTCTTAGTTGGAGTGTTTTAAAAGAACAGTATTCTTTTCGTTGCATTTTCGTACAAAGGCATTTTCCTTTCATGACGTATGCCTACGCCATTTTGTGTTAAATCCGCCATATTTCGCTTACGAAGCGTTAACGATGTCCATGACTAAACTTTGTCGCAATATTGAACAACCATTCTATCTAGGGAAATGTAATGACAAATAAATTATGGTAAAAAGAAAGACGGTAATTTAAAAGTAAAGGATGACTATTTGAGGATAGAACGGGATATTTATTACGCATGTAACAATACAATTGCACTGTATTGTATTCTTAAATAAAAATTGCCAACTCGGCTTTTAATCCCAAAACATAAATTTCCAAACCAAAGAGCAGCGCTACAGCCTCACTTCCGGTTCCGACACATTAGTAGCCCGCATAATTTAAAGGAAACTACGAATGATGATTATTCGTTAAAGGTATTTAAAGGTATGTACCTTTAAAGTACATACCTTTAAAGTATTACATTTAAAGGTATGTAATGATTATTTTGGTTTCCGCCCCGCCGCTAATAAATCTAGAGTCGGTTGAAATGCCTTTCGCTTCGTAACAATGAAGTGAACAATGATGAAGCCGTTGCAAACTAGATATCGCCTTGCGGCCTGTACTGCCGACGTAATCGAGTAGCTCCTGCCTTCTCGATTAATATCAATAACTGTTGTAAGCTGTCGAATCGTTTAGGTCTTTCACTACATGAACTAACGCGTGCTAGCTCGGTTTAAGTCTAGAATAGTATTTTGCGATATCATTACATGAACTAACGCGTGCTAGCTCGGTTTAAGTCTAGAAGAATATTTTGCGATATCATTACATGAA
>JAGFPH010013852.1:5600-18695 GCA_018207615.1 Philaenus spumarius | reverse complement strand
AGTTGTTTTAAAATAGTTTACTTGGTAATACCTCTGAAATGGACATTGTGCTTCCTCATTTCGTAAGCTGTTTTTAAAATAGTTTACTTGGTAGTGTTAAAATAATAAAATTCCAGATTAAACCAATATGACCAACGACTTACAGTTTTCACTTCTGTCGGCAGTCTCGCGACTGCTTTTTTATTTATATACTTTTAACCTATGAAAATGAAACTTTTTATAAATCTGTCAAGCAATTGATGAACACTTTTGTTATTAATTTCACTTGATTTAAAGCGAAAAAACATTTAGAAAATATTAAATAATTTAATCTTTCCGAATTTATATTTTTGTGCATTTTAATAGAGATGTCCAGATATAGGCGTGAATCATGGCATTTGACCTCGCTCTGGCGCTATGGGCCGGGAGTGTGGGGAAAGGGCTTAAGTGGAGGAAAAAACATTTTCCCACAACGTTTTCTCATGTGACTCTTCCTTCAAACAAACTACTGGATATTTACCTCATCCTTGAACAGAGATGTACCGGATACCGGATATTCAGTCAGTGCTGAGTCTTACTTGTATGGTTTATCTACCCGCCGGGATTACTGATGTTTTTAGTCAGGTTAGTAGAGGTTTTCTCAAGTGCCAGCTTACGCGTCGGTATCTGTATCTTACAAAACTCGTGTGTTATGTTCGCTCACAATTTCAGCCCTATTTGATTTAGGCATATTTCAATGTAATGTTTTTTTTTTTAATCGTCGCATTAGAATTAGATGATAAAATATTGAGCGAGTTTTGTATCCGTACAAAAGGACAGATAGTACAAAACAACCAATATGTCTACATCTTATAAACGACAAAACGAAATCACAGATCATTTATCCAACTAATTTTGTTGTTTTACTTTTACTGTACGAGAAATCGCCAATTTGGCAACTCGCAGAGTATAAAGACGTCACCAGTAATCACTCTAACCTAACTGCATCTACTTAAACACGTTAAAATATTCACGTATTGCCGACTTTAATCTATGTAAGCTATTCTAGCGCTTTCAGAGACTCAACGTGTCATGATATTTACAATACATTCCTGTCATAACAGTTCGTTAAGACGAAACCAGAGTTGGAAGATGTTTTGAAAACAACTGCAGTCTTGGTTTAACCTACAAATCGTGTTTAACATAATTTTTATATACACACGTCACTGGTATTTATCTGCTTTTATGTTGTAAGAGTTAATAACTAGTTAGCAAACAAAGAATCACAGAGCTCGATCGGAGAGAGGTTGGAATTGTTGTAGCTTGTTGTGAACTTTACCTTCGTTATAACAGAGAACGATTGTGTTGCTTTACGTGTTCACTAAGTAACGGAAATTATATATTCAGTTTGAAGCCTAATTGCCGAAAATAATTAGCTTCGTAATTATATATGTGTAGGTCCATGAATGTATGTTTTGTTTATTGGGTGTGTAGTGGAGTGTAATTGAAGTTGTATATTTAACAAATAATATGAGAAGTTAAAATTGGCTTTGCCTTAAAGTTTGATCACTTAAACTAACAAACTCTAGACTAAATTCTGTCTGGACTAAATAAGTTTTTCTCTGTAATGAACTGAACGAAACGTTGAGTTTGTTATTTATGAATGTATTCAATCACAGTGTTTTAAGAATGTCGAATACAAATAATTCCTGTTAATCTTACAAAAACATGAATGTTCTAAAACTAATAAAATAGGCCTGCAAATTCCATCTTTGTTTTTACCATACTATCATTTTATAAGTTATCTGAAAGTCGTGCTGGAATTTATAAACATTGTATACTTTTACGTGTTTTTAATTTTACTCGCTTCTTCTAAGATCATAACTTCTAAACATCAACTCCTATAAAAGCGTATGTACATATGTACATACGTACGTAACAATATAAAATAACAGCTGATTTCATCCATCATCTGTAATCCTTAAACTTTGGGGTTATGTTTACAACTTCAATGAATAAGTCTTGTAAAGTAGATTTTTTAAATATGTATTAATGTTATACATATTTAATGTAATAGGCTACAATAGGTTATAAGATTTGCTTTGAGGTTACAAAATTAATATAAATACAATCTTTTATTATCAATATTTATATTCATTTATACAATTTTAAAGACGAGATACTCAATCATTTAGCTTCGGAAACATTCGTACATTTTCGTATAACATATTCCATTATTAATTTCTTCATTATATTATTAACTAGATGAATACCAGTGCTTCGCTACAGGGATTTTGTTTGTTGCATCACCATGATTTATAATTAATTGTCATAGTTTTCTCTCATTTTCTTTCATTTATTATTTCACGAAAGTGAATTATAACATTTACATTCAATTACTTTGGTATTTATTGTTCACTGGCTATCCATCAATTGTCTTCGTCATGGTTTGTGTGCTAAATAAATTAAAAATTCAGAGTGAAGAACGTCTTTTTTTCAACCGCTAAATCTACAGATTGGTAAATCACAGCTTACCTTGATGTTTGCAGACCACCCAGATACGTCTTTAATATGCGAATGCACAGATCGGGATAGTTTTGATCAGCTTAAGTCTTAAATATTTTCTTAAAATTAATAAGTGCTAAATTTCGGCTCTCTAGCTTTAAGGAAAGAATACCAATTAGTATTGATTGTTTTTAGGGTTTGTTATTACATTTTCAACCCTTAACAGCACGTAACGAAATGTATAACTGGTTTACTTTTTATGTGTATCTTGTAAGAAATAAATGTACAAAATTTCAGCTCTTTAGTTTTAAGGAATGTATGAATATTAATAATTATTGTTTTTAGGGGTTGTTAATACATTTTAACTCTTATCAGCACGTAACAAAATATAAAACTCATTTATTTTTCATATGTGTTTTGTAAGAAATATATGTACAAAATTTCAGCTTTAAGGAAAGTAAGCAAACAACATATGTATGGGATGTTTTTATGGGATGTTTCAACCCTTAAAGGCCAAATATTTTAAAATCCTATCTGAGTGCGCCTATATCGCTTTGTACTATAGCGCTTATGAACATATGTGAACCAAATATTTCACGTTTCTTAGCGGTATTAAATTAATATTTATAGTTATAGTGGTTGTTACTAAATGTTCACCTCTTAGCAGAACGTCATAAAATGTAATCTGGTTTATTTTTTTATATGTATCTTGTAAGAAATAAATGTACAAAATTTCAGCTTTCTTGCTTTAAGGAAAGTATAACAAACAATGTTTGTTGTTTTAGGGGTTGCTTCAACCCTTAAAGGCCAAATATTTTAAAATCCTTTCTTAGTTCGCCTCTAGCCCCTATTGAGCAATATGCGTACCAAATTTTACGTTCCTAGGCGGTATTCAATTAATATTTACAATTTTAGGGGTTGTTACTACATTTTCACCCCTTATCAGAAAGTTACAAAATGTAGAACTGGTTTACTTTTTATATCTATCGTGTAAGAAATAAACGTTCAAAATTTTTGTTTTCTAGCTTTAAGGAAATTATAACATACAATAGGGTTTGGTTGTTTTAACCCTTTATGGCCAAATATTTTAAAATCCTTACTTAGTTCGCCTTTAGCTAATATGAAAAATATGAGTACCAAATTTCACGTTCCTAGAAGATAGGGTTTTTGAGATATAGGCTATAACAAACAATATTTATTGTTTTGGGGGTTGTTTCAACCCTTACAGACCTAATATTATAAAATACTTTCTTAGTACGCCCCTATGACAAATACGTGTACCAAATTTCACTTATCTAGAAGGTAATGTTTTTGAGGTATATAACAAACAACATTTATTGTTTTAGTGGTTGTTTCAACCCTTAAAAGTCAAATATTTTAAAATCAGTTCTTAGTGTACCTCTAGTGCCTATGAGCAATATGTGTACCAAATTTCAAGTTCCTAGATGGTATGGGTTTTGAGATATATAACAAACAATATTTATTGTTGTAGGGGTTGTTTCAACCCTTACATACCAAATATTTTAAAATAATTTCTTAGTACGCCTCTTGCCCATGTTGCAAATACATGACCAAATTTCACATTCCTAGGAGGTAAGGTTTTTGAGATATATAACAAACAATATTTATTGTTGTAGGGGTTGTTTTAACCCTTACAGGCCAAATATTTTAAAATCCGTTCTTAGTGTGCCTCTAGTGTCTATGAGCAATATGTGTACCAAATTTCAAGTTCCTAGGTGGTATGGTTTTTGAGAAACTGTGATCAGTCAAAACTACCCCTAAACCCCCAAAACTACCCCTAAAAATATGAATATCAAAATGAATTTATTTATTTTTTCTATTTACATCACAAAGTATATACATGCCAAATTTCATCTCTCTAGTTTCATGGGAAGTGGGAGAATTAGTGTTGATGAGTGAGTGAGTGAGGGCTTTGCCTTTTATGTATATAGAAATGAAATTTCTTTAGTTTTCCTATTTTTTACATCACAAAGTATATACATGCCAAATTTCATCTCTCTAGTTTCATGAGAAGTGGGAGAATTAGTGATGATGAGTGAGTAAGTGAGTGAGTGAGGGCTTTGCCTTTTATAATATATAGATAACTTCTCAATTATTTAATCTATCAATATGAAATAAATAAACGGTACCAGGAACTGGCACATACTTTCTCACAAACATATTTAAATTACTAAACAGATTCACTGTGACTTGTAAGATGGTGTAGGAGAGTTTTTTATTAAAGTTGGAGATTAACTAATAAATATTATTATTATTATCTAGAGAGAAAACTATTTGATCGTTTTCGAACAAATTTGCTCCAAACACGTTAACTAGGTATAGATGCACGTAAAAAGGTTTTGAAATTTTTTTTAAAAAACCCGCTTTATGGCCAAAAAACCTCCAAAAATCGGTTATTATTATTATTAGCTAAACGAGAATTTTTAGGAAGATGCGGGTTTTTGTATATGGTAGGGCACATTAAAGGCTACAAATAAGCCAAATTTGATCAAAATCGTTAGAGCCGTTTTTTTATAAAAAAATAATAACAGATTTTTTGGGGGTTTTTTGACCAAAAAGGGCGTTGTTTTTAAAAAAATTTCAAAACCCTTTTTCGTTCATCTATACAATCCTACTGGACATGTCTGGTGCAAATTTGGTTGAAATCAATCGAATAGTTTTCTCTCTAGCTTGTATACTTTTATTAAAGTTGGAAATTAACTATAAATATTATTATTATTATCTAGAGAGAAAACAATTCGATCGATTTTGAACAAATTTGCACAAAACACGTCAATTAGGTCTTTATAGATGCACGTAAAAAGGTTTTGAAACATTTTGAAAACAACCCTTTTATGACCAAAAAACCCCCATAAATTAGTTATTATTATTATTATTAGCTAAACTAGAATTTTTAGAAAGATACGGGTTTTTTCATATGGTAGGGCTCATTAAAGGCTACAAATAAGCCAAATTTGATCAAAATCGTTAGAGCCGTTTTTTTATAAAAAAATAATAACCGATTTTTTAGGGGTTTTTTGTCCAAAAAGAGGGTTGTTTTTTTTAATTGTTCAAAACTCCTTTTCGTGCATCTATACAGGCGTACTGGGCATATCTGGTGCAAATTTGGTTGAAATCGATCGAATAGTTTTCTCTCTACCTTTGTATACATACAGACATACAGACATACAGACATACATACAGACATACAGACAGACATTTTGTAAAAACCACTTTTTTGGACTCAGAGGGTCCCAAAACGGATATTTCCACAAAAATCTCAACATCGATTTTTTTTGCGATCACTATACTTTCTCTATACTATAGTATAGTGAGAAAGTAAAAACAATTAAAAGATAATATTGTTATCTTTATTAATAACTTACATAACAAAATTTTAACAAACAGGCCTACAGTTTTATAATCCTTAAAACTGTACACATTATTTACTGAGTTAAAACCCCTTGTCAGCGTTGGAATAATGTTATTTTTAATGCTTTATTTCTGATGTGTGTAATTAATCTGCCTGTGATTTTTCACAGGGGCTTACTAGTATGTCTATAACTATAACCTACAGCCTACAGTGGCTACAGTTATGGTCAGTTGGATCTTTACTATTTGTCCAGTTAGTCGTTTTGAAATAAGTGATATTAACTTAAAAGAAATATGTTCATAGTGATACAATAACTTGCATTGTAAATTTTCTTATTTACTTATGATGTAGTATCAACTACCAAATAAAAGAACAAAGTTAACTTTCAATTAATGTTATTTTGATCATATTGTATTCATACACAATAATTAGTATGTTGTTACTTTTCCAGGATTCCGTACTTTTTGTGAAACTGCCTGTCCCTTACTGCCTTGCTGTAATTTGTTAAAGAAGTTAAAGTTATTAAAGAAGTTAAATTATAACTTCTTAATTAATATACGACTTTTAGTCTTTTATGGGCGCCTAAATCATTTGGTTACGTCTAAACTTTACAACGTAATGACGTCCTGAAACATTCCTAGAAGCAGGGCGATTCATAATTTATCCAGTAGCCGGATGATGAGCTAGCCTTGTATGCATTTCTTCTGCAGGTTCTGAAACAAATATATAGGCCTACACGTCGTAATAAAAATGTTCGTACTTTTTGCAACAAAATTTTGCTTCAGGTAGAAATTGCACACTAAATCTAAAAGGCCGCGTATTTTTCAGAAAGTTTACAAATCGATATAAAATATTACCTTAAATCATGTCTTTTAGAAGTTGGAAGCAAACAGAATATTATACATTAAACTCTACGAAGGGAGTAGGGCAAGTTACGTTTCCTAAGTTTATAAACGAAGTAAAAGTTTAAATTGACTCACGTCTATTACCCACAGGAGCTACGGATAAACTTGTTAACTTTATTATTCAAAGCACTTAATCCCTTTCCCCAGTTATACAATAAATCATTTGACTTTATTATGCACTTTAATTAAATTACTTAATATAACGCAACTCAGCCACTATTGTAATTAAGTTAAGACACGTACAAAGATAGTAAGAAGTATACTAATGAAATAAAGGGTAAATATTCTGGAACAAATATTATTTATGGCTGAAAAGTGTTCAATTCAAGTTGACCTGAAAACTATATAGACAGAAAATTAATATTATCTGGACGTGCAGATAGTGATTATAACACCAGGCACCAGACACAACAGTTCAAACGATCTTCTTAGGCCAAAAACAATATAAAAAAAGAGGTGGAATTATTTTTGAAATCATACTAAGCCAAAGAAGAAAGACTACTAAGAAACAACGCAATACGACTAAAGATGTAATGCGCTGTTCTTACGCGATTGCGTTATGTGATATACCGCAAGCTATACTCCATACGCGAAAAACACGTGATAAAAAATGCTCCTGTAAGAACCTTCTTTTATTACCAACCTTTAAATCAAAAGTAGCTTGCCGTGCCTATACGAGTATTATCGTTCATCCACTGAGAGCATTATTTGGATTTAAGGCTATCATCGTCTGAATATCAACACTAACTGCACAAACATCCGCATTCGAACCGGGAACTCGAGCTTCGGAGCCAAGCAACAGATCCGAATAGAGAGCTCACTATGCTATGTAAATTAACACAGAACACTATAAGCACTGCGACAGTTTTCTACAATTGAGGAGTGTTGCCAAGTCAAACGTCTATACTTGGACGAGGGGAGAACGTAGATAATGAACTTGATATATATGTTATTTTCTGCTAAGTACTGAAAAGTCTGGAGACGGTGTAATATTTCGTATTTAAAAAAAGTTGAAGCTAGATGTAATTAATTGAGGAACCTACTCTATGTAAAAATACTATTTTATTAAGATTTCAAACAAAAATTATCCGCCGTCTTGGATACCCAATCTTGAATGTAACTTTGTCTTTTTAAATGGGGAGGTGGCGATGTGATACATCATTTTGATTTAAAATTTCAAGAGAAAACCAACAGTGAAATTTGCACATCCAAATCTTTAAACGATTAAAAATGGCGGCCAAAAAGCCCAACGAAATCGTGTTTTCCGATTTTGCCCTATTTTGCTGTACAATTTTTTTTTAAATATTAATTATTATTATTTTTTTGATTTGGAATGAAATGAGCTTTCAAACGATATGCCACACAACGATATTTGGTTGAACAACTCGAATTTTGAAAAAATCAAAATGGCTGTAACTCAAAGATTTTAAATACTCCCAAATATCGTTGTGTAGCATATCGTTTGAAAGCTTATTTAATTCTAAATCCAAAAAGAATAATAATTAATATTTTTTTAATAGTTCGGCAAAATATGGGGCAAATCGGAAAACACGATTCGTTGTTTTTTCGCCGCCACTTTTAATCGATTAAAGATATGGATGTGCAAATTTCACCGTTGGATTTCTCTTGAAATTCTACATCGAAATGATGTATCACATGACCACCTTCCCATTAAAAAAAAAAAACAAAGTTACATTCAAGATGGCTGATTTATTTGTTGAAATCTTAATAAAATAGTATTTTTACATAGAGTAGGTTCCTCAATCACATCTATCATCAAATTTTTCTTTTATACAAAATATTAAACCGTCTCCAGACTTTTCAGTACCCCTGTATATCGAGGCGGTACTGTTTCTGTGGGGTTTCATTCGAATACCCAGGCAAAAAGGTTAACGGGCCAATAGAAGTTATCACTTCAAAAACATATATTCACCCGTTTTGCGTTAAGGAATACATTCCTGTCATGTTGTATCTTTCTATGCAGTACTGTTTTTATGAAACCTACAGAACTTTGCAGTGGACAGAGAAACTGCTAATTAATAGATATGTGTTAATAACACATTTCACTTCTACTTTTAAACTATATGTATAAACGGATAGAACAAATATAATGTTTAAGGCACTTTACTGTCCTGGGAAGGTCCGTAATCTCATGCAATGGTTAAATAATTCTACCGCGCAGCTACCTAGAGCTCTAGCTGGATCGAGCTGTGTGTATTTCCATTTTAAAAGGGCAAAACTAAATATACGGGATTAGACTTGCAAGATTAAATCCTCTGTTATAACCACATGATCCTCTGCAGGTTTACAAGGAATAGATTTTGTAATGAAATCATAGTAAGGATTAAAGAGAGAGAGAGAGAGATAAAAGATTAACGATTAGGTAACACGATTACGTTTTGAAAATCCTGCTGTTTTAACCACGTCATTGTAGCAAAAGTGGGTAATGCTTGTAAATAAAAACATAAAATTTGTTTAGTATTTTGGATTGTTTCATAAACTTTCCAAATAAATTGTTTAATTACTTTTACTTTCTCACTATACTATAGTATAGAGAAAGTATAGTGATCGCAAAAAAAATCGATGTTGAGATTTTTGTGGAAATATCCGTTTGGGGACGTCCTGAATCCAAAAAAGTGTTTTTTTACAAAATGTCTGTCTGTATGTATACAAAGGTAGATCTACATCAAACAAATTTGCACCAGACATGTTAAGTCGGCCTGTATAGATGCACGAAAACGGTAAAACGGTATTGACAAATTTTGAAAAACAACCCCCTTTTTGGCAAAAAAAACGCCAAATATCAGTTATTACTTTTTTTATAAAAAAAAACGGCTCTAACGATTTTGATAAAATTTGGCTTGTTTGTAGCCTTTAATGTACCCTACCATATGCAAAAAATAGCATCTTTCTACAAATTCTTAGCTAATAATAATAATAATAATAACTGATTTTCGGGGGTTTATTGGCCATAAAGGGAGTTGTTTTTAAAAAATGTGCAAAACCTTTTTTCGTGCATCTATACAGGCCTAACTGACGTGCTTGGTGCAAATTTGTTCGAAATCGTTCGAATAGTTTTCTCTCTAGCTAATAATAATAATATGTATTAGTTAATCTCCTACTTTAATCACCTCTTCTACCCCTCCTACAATTATGAAGTTACAGTGAATCTGTTTAATAATTTAAATATGTTTGTGAGAAAGTATGTGCCAGTTACTGGTACCGTTTATTATATTTGTTGAGCTAATACGGTACATTTACCAAATCAGACAAACCTATATATACCTGTATACAAAGTTTCTTTCCTAGCCATACAGGTAAGATTCTATTTGTTTAGGGAAACTGCGCAATGTGTAGCAGTTGGGTCGGTCGTCCAAGTTTGCTAACACAAGTTCGAACCCAGTTATCGACGTTCGGCTTAATAGTCATTTTCATTAATATGCTCATTTCACACTCTCGGGTACCGTACAAAGAATAACATTTACACTTTTGCATTGATGCCTTTTGGACTTCAATGAGTTAGCACAATAAATATGATAAACGGTACCAGGAACTGGCACATAGTTTCTCACAAAAATATTTAAATTATTAAAGAGATTCACTGTGACTTCATAATTGTAGGTGGTGTAGAAGAGGTGATTTATTAAAGTAGGAGATTAACTAATAAATATTATTATTATTAGCTAGAGAGAAAACTATTCGATTGATTTCGAACAAATTTGCACCAAACGCGTCAATTAGGGCTGTATAGATGCACGAAAAAAGATTTTGAAAAACAACCCCCACTATGGCCAAAAAAACCCCCAAAAATCAGTTATTATTTTTATTATTAGCTAAACGAGAATTTTTAGAAAGATGCGGTTTTTTGCATTTGGTAGGGTACATTAAAGGCTACAAATAAGCCAAATTTTATCAAAATCGTTAGAGCCGTTTTTTATAAAAAAATAATAACTGAATGTTTGGGGGTTTTTTGTCCAAAAAGGGGGTTGTTATTCAAAAATTTTCAAAACTGTTTTTCGTGCATCTATACAGGCCTACTTGACATGTCTGGTGCAAATTTGTTTGAAATCGATGAAATAGTTTTTGCTCTAGCTTTGTATACTTACAGACATACAGACATGCACACAGACATACAGACATACAGATATACAGACATACAGACAGACATTTTGTAAAAACCACTTTTTTTTACTCAGGTGGTCCCAAAACGGATATTTCCACAAAAATCTCAACATCGATTTTTTTTGCTATCACTATCCTTTTCTATACTATAATTTAATTATACCTTAATAAGTATTCCTAAATATTATAAGTATTCCTTAACCTTTCAATCACAATCATAGGAGACAATAGTCCATACTTTAGTATAAAAGTTTGAATCCTAAAACATCTAAAAACTACAATTAGGCTAAAGTTCGACTTTTTTAAACAAATATTACAACAGGTAAATACTGAAGTTAAGGCGATGCTGTCACCTGCCAGAGTTCGGTCTGTCGTTGTTAAAATTCTTCTGATGTCTTTGGAATTTCCGTTTGATGTTCACACCATATCGTTTATTATTCACTATTCATTTTACTTTTTTGCTCAACATCATTAATTTATGACAGTTAGACTAATGAAGTCAGGGAACCATAGCACGTAACTAGAGCCGAACGCCAGTAATTACATTCGAACCTGCGCAACTGTGCTGAAGGTTTCAACTATAGCAACCTCGCTAATCACTGCATCATGCCGCAGTCGACTAATGTCCGTTCATAGTTTAGTTGATAGCATGGGTAAGCGTTGTCCATGCTATTGCCGCAGGAAAACATCAACCTTATAAAACTCATTTAAACTAGTTACTGTATTAGGAAACTTCATAATGGGGTTTTACTTAAACATGAGGTACGTTATTGAAATAAAGAAATTTGGATCTTGAATTAAACACTGAGACAAGGATATTCATAACTCAATATGGTAGTGAATAGGAGCCGATGTAGTTAGATCAGGTAGTAGCACGGCAAGCCTCCATAAGGCCCATGCTATCAACTAAACTGTGAACTGATAATAAGGTTCAGAAGTCATCAATAACCGCAATTATTGATAACTAAACAGCAACTCAAACCCTTACCTTTGTTCTTCTTTAAGGTTATATTTACTTCGTCCAAGACCGTCTATTAGTAAAATGAATTTATTGAATCAAGTGACTAAGAATTAATAAGATTATCAAGACCCAACTAATCGCTATACTCCGAATGATACAAATTAAATTAGTCAACACGTTATCACCTTTCTCTTTAAACAATAAATTTGGCAATATATGCTAAACAAATGTTTACAAAAACACGCATTGTAAATCGATTGACACTTTTATCGAAAAGCTTTATGTAGCTAAACTATTAACCAACCTTCAAATATTGAACATCCAGCTGTAAGCAAAGCTATTAGTTCACTTCCGACGTCATTTATCCGGAGGAAGTCCTCCCCCCTCCTACCAAAGCAATCTGGATATTTTGACAAATATAACGATCGGTTTCGTGGCACTGTCAATACTTGTTACTTTGTAATAACATATTTCCATGACGTGCGAAACACACAATGTCGTTCACGAAGTGTCATTTATAACACAAATTATTGTGTTCATTAATTATTATAATACTTACTCGTGACCCGTTGCAATATTTATTGTTATTCCTGTTGGATGATTTTAATTGTATGGAATTACTACAATATAGATAAAATATATTCTATATAATGATTTTAGATTTGTCAAACATCAAACTTATACGTGTTTTTCCCTATGAAAGCCTTTATTAAACATTGTCAAACTAAAATATTTCATTAAATATATTTTTGTTTCTCAAATAATTGTATGTATTTTCTTTTCTATTAACCCCTCTCCTAATAACATGTTATTATAACCTTAGTCAGATTAATTATTTAATATAGAGGAAACTATAATTTTAATTGTCTTCATGACAAATGTCCCTAAAAACCCACTATTGATTATAATCATTGCCTACATTATTTACCTAAAAAAAACCAATGGAGTACTTACCTGATTTAATTAAGTAAATTACCTTTATTTATTTAGGCCTACGTTGGTTTAATTTGATTGATTTGTGTGATAAATTACACTTGTATATAGAATGTAAACCATCTAAGTAACAGCTGTCATATTAGTTAAACAGATTGTTAATAGATGGCGCCTTAATTAGGAACCATAATATAAAGTGTACTATAAAAGTTTTTCTAATCAATTTTTGTAACAAAAACATGAATTTTAAGCTGTTTGTCTATTTTTCGTCAATAGCGGGGAACATAATCTTTAAAATTATGCTTTAATTAAGGGAGATATCGCTTAGCGACAAAAAA
>JAGFPH010013850.1:5214-20392 GCA_018207615.1 Philaenus spumarius | reverse complement strand
TTGTCTGTCTGTCATTCAGTCGTAATACTTTATAGTTCATATACCATATTGGTAATGTTTTAGCGGAATAACAACTTCAAACGAATACATTATTTTTATGATACTAAGAGAGCTGTAGTGGTTTAGTTCCCCCTTTGGTACTTACTTCCCACAATATTTTTCATATCAAATTATTAAAACAACTGCAACAGGTCTCTTAAATCTGCCACCCGTCACCACCCGTTGTAGTAAACATATTTAACATACTTATTGTTTTAATACAGCTCATCAGTGGCGCACCGAGGATTTGGCTGGAGGGGATTAACTTCAGGTCAGAATATATATATAATTATATAATTTATAATACAACTAGATTTTTCCTTTTAAAAAGCATCACTTGTTGGGCGTCAAATTTATAACTTCAATGTTCTATTTTCAAAATGTCCCATTTGTTGGGCATCAAATTATAATATTAGTAAAACTTCCTTTTTTGATCAATTTATGACAAAAGTTACTGTTAATTTTAAAACTACTACTACTTAGCTGAAGAAATAAGTACTAACTCCTTTATGGATTTTATTTTACAATTTCTTTACTTTTGTATTCTTTTTTACAATTTTATATTTGCTTCAGAGCACAATGAATATTATTTTAAATTATTAATTTTTTTTAAATAAGACTCTCTATCTCGGGTTAAAGAATCCCTGGCTGTCTTGCTGTTAAATAAGCAATCTCAAATTTACCACTTACAACTAACATACATGAAATACTAAGGAATTATAAAATTCCTAAAACTAAAATATTAAAAGTCCAAAGTGTGTGAAAAGTTCGATCTAGATTTAAAAAGTTTATGTTGATTTTGCAGTTTTTATTTTGGATGCAGTGTTTTAGAAAATGGATATTTTTTGGTCAGGTATTACCTTCAATATGGCCTCTTGCCTACAAACTGTTTTCCTTGAAATTTACTACCAGTATTGTATAACTCGTTTCTTCCTCCAAGTTACTTGTACTATTCATTTTCTTGGTACCTTACTACTCTTAGGAATATAAATTGTTTAAATACTTTTAAATACGTCTGCACTGGATCAAGACTAAAATCAGAGTACTTATTTTTCCCAATCTTTTTGTAACTCCCTCCTTAACAATTGAAAACTGCCTTCGATTTTTGTTTGCGCTATTTAGCCGAACATGGCATGTCGTGGTTGTAATAGTTTTTTTTTAAAACATATTTGGTCGTATTTATTTTAATGCAATTGTTTATTTTCACTTTCCTAATTGTATATATCCACCTTTTTAAATGTTAATATTGTTTTATTAACTTAAAATATCCAATTCATTTATTTTATATAAACATACACTTGTATTCTCACACTTGATAATTCCACACAGCTGTTCCGCTGCTTGGCTGCCAGCTGCGATTACCGAAAAGAAATATAAACCCGTTAGCATTGCTAACCTGTCTTATTCACATTATATTTACACACTTTTGTTTTGATATCCCTAACACTTTGGTTTTTGAAATCCCTAACACTTTGGTTAAACTAATAACTAATTTACAATGATTTTACTTAATTTCTAAAATTTCTTATGCTAAAACATGAATGAATTTACATCGTTAAGAACTGTGAAAATGTTCTTACTTGTCAACATAGGCTATGATAAATTTTACTCAGTTTGTTTAATATTTTGGAAAAGGTAAGTCTACTTTTAACTTAGATGTTATTGTTTATGAATTTTAGTGTTTATTTTAATTATTTAATAGGCCGAACTCCCGAAGTTGTTTGAATTTATTTATTTAGGTTATCTTGTATAAAAACGAAATTTTGAGGTTAATATGTAAAACTTACTATCCACAGTTCTTTTAATTTTCCAGCCAGACTTCTTTACCCTTAATTTTATATTTTCAATTTATTCTAACCCTCTCAGTTGCTTTAAAATGTTACAATATATTCAATAAATCCTAAATGGATGAAAGTTCTTTAACTTATCACAAGTCTGAAACATTACATATTTTTTTAAAGTGAATGGTAACGGGCTTGAGTTAGAAAATAGTGGAATATACACAATTCTTTCCGCAAAAGATCACATCGCACTGACCTTGAGTGACGGTCTAGCAGCACCCCAGCGCGCTGCCTTATTAAGGCCACGTTATGCGAGCGCCGATAGCGCCGCGTTAAGGGTCTGCTGTAGTGGCAGCCATCTTGGATTTTTATCCCATAAGAGCAATGTTAAATTTCAAACCATTTATTTCGTTTATTTTTTATCATAAAATTGTTTGCAAGGTCTCAATTTAAGCACAGTCACAATACGCATCCGTCTTGCAATTTACATTTTTTTTAAATGCTTTTGATTTTGACATTTTGTAAGTACAAAGTTTTAATTTTTTTCCTAACACAATAAGAAATTAATAACGAAAAATAATTTGCAAGAAGGATCCGAAATTTTAGAAAGAATATTCAGTTTTTTTTTTCAACACTCAATTACAAAAGATAGACTTATAAAATGATTTGAAATGAGGTAATGTCAGCGCAAGAAATTGCACTGTTTAGATAGGGATATAGTGAGAGGCGTTTGCGTTCTGGTGGATTTCTCGTTTACTGGAGCAGACCCTTAACGTCAGTTAATTGGGTAAATGGAACTACTGTGGGCCATGTTATACGAACGCTATCAACGCTAGCGAATTTAAGTTACCCGGCGTTGAGCGTTGCCAACGCGGATTAACGCGGGCGCTATCAACGCCGAACAAAGTTATATGGAGCGCAGCTACCAGAGAGGCCCCAGTAGAATAACTACTAGAAAGAGTTATTTTTCATTTCAAAGTGATTATTGTGTACTTCAAAATGTACCCGAGCGAGCCGAGTCGACCCGCGCAGTGTCGAATTTTTCCCGTGCTCTGCAGCATACCGGATCGGGTCGATTCGGCTCCGCTCCACTCGGGTTGGGTAGATATAGGCACCGGTCCCAACCAGAAAGAACGCTCGATCTCTTCCGCTGTTCTTCCATGATAATTTTGCAATTCAAGTAGTTTTGACAGTAGTAGCAGGAAATCCAGACTAACTGATGGTTAGCTGTGTCTGTTAGATTTATCCACGGCTCGACTCCGCTCAGCTCGTGTAGCTGAAACTTGATACACGATTTGAAGGCACTGGGTGTGTACCCACCGTCTAGCCCTCCTGAGATACAATACATAATATGTTTCTATTATTTGTAAAACGCCTAGACAGCCTAACTGAATGATGTTCATTTTGGAAGTGAAAGACGCAACGGGACCCGCGTTGCCATCGACGCGCTTTCAACGTCCCGCATAACTTGGGAATTTAACATTCTCGCATACCGTCAACTCATGAACCAGACCGCCGGGACTCGAACATCACTGAGTAAGGATCTTATTTATTTCAAAAAGAACGATTTTTTTTTCGTGACCACATAACGAAATTAATCATAAGTAATGTAATTTTTAATTAAATATCGAACACGTATTCAAAGATCGATTAGTTTAAAATACAATTCGCATTACTAAAGAGACATTCTGGGAGGGGGAGGAGGGCAGGTCCCGTTCGTCCCCCCCCCCCCGTCGGTTCGCCACTGCAGCTCTATACTAAACTGACCGGCATACGCAATTCATGTCAGAAAAACGGAACTCATTTTTAAATAAATATTGTCTTTTCATTTAAACCAGCAATGCACGAAAAATGGAGTATGCAGACACACGATGTTTTAAAGATATTTTCACTGCCGATACTTACCGATTAATATCAATCAATACTTAATTGTTATAATAATATTTAAAACAAAGCTTCTGCCACACTCATTTAAACTCAATTGTTAAAGCGACAAAATTATATTAGCAGTTTTTCTTATTTATAATGTAGTATTCGTTTATTTGAAAATAATCCAACAGCTAACAGCTTTCTCTTCTGAAGCTAATGTGTTTCGGATAATTTTAAATGTACTTTTACCCGAAACAGCGAACTTTACTTTCGCAGCTTAATTGAGGACTATTTTAGTTACAAACACCATTACCTGCGTTGATTCTACACTCTCGGGAAACAATCGATCCAATCGAGTTGGAAGCTAAACATCGATAAGTTCCTGCATGAACCTCGTCGCTGTATTCGTCGGATCGAAACGGCGGGAAGTACAGGCTGCCATTGCTCAACACTTCTCTGGAAAATAAAATTAACTCAGTTGTATATAAATAATAATCTTAAATATATTTCTGGAAACTCCATAATTGTGGAGACAAGAAATGAAAATAATTATGTTAAAATTTAAAATAATTGTTACACTCAATCCACGCCTCATTTGCGGAATAAAATTGCTCCGGATTATCGAGCAACAAGAGAATGCATATTATATCAAACCTCGTGTTAGATGTTAAACTTATATTCAATACACGATTATAAATTTTCGTGTTTTTGAGACCCATACTTGAGCCTACAATTAAATCCTCAATACAACAAACAACCGTAATACTTGTTCATTACAAATTATACAGTTAGGCTAACTTTGTCGCCTATTCATTTTATTTTAAAGGAAAACTTTATTGCCTTTAAGTTATATTGACACAACATTACTATAAGTAAATTATACTGAATACAGGGTGATTCAGAACTATACGACAATGTCTCGGTAGCTCTAGAAATAAGAAAAAAGTTAATTTAAAAATAGGCCCGAAAACGCTTTGTTTTCCAGATATCAGCAATTTTTGTTTACAAAATAATTCATATCTAGAGAAAAGTTTTACTGATTCAATTCAAACCTGGCACGAAGTTTAACCTAACAATGATCTATCTCATAAAAAATAACCAATTATTATATCCAATCATGCGTTTCATATGGCAGCTGTTTGAAAACTTCAAACCTAAATTACTCAGAAACTGAACATTTTAACACAAAATGTCAAGGCACCTCTTTTTGTAGCCCTTCTGATTCCCTATCGGATGGTGTAACTGTAGAGTGACCAAATGTCCCGGAAAACCGGGATTGTCCCGGTTTTTTGTCATAACATTCGGTGTTCCCAAAAGTGGTTTCGGGACTCTCAAAAGTCCCGGAATTCAGTTTTTAATAAACTTATGAAATTGTATATATTTTTTAATTCGCTCGACTAAACGAATTACGACACGAGAAATGAAACATCTGACGAAATTTCAACATTTTGTTTGAATACTATTAAAATGTTTGATCACGATCAATATAAATGTGTCGGCATTTTTTGGAGACATTACGAACACCAACTTTAAAATCCTGTACCACTACAAAATCGACTGTGCAGTTTTTAAAATCTATATTTTTTTTAAATAATATAAATTAAATATTAATTAAGAAGTAAGTGATTGCGACAAAAATAAATGTGTGGCATTTTGTGGAGACCAACTTTGGTGGTTTAAAAGTGTACAATCCTGTACAACTACAAAATCGACTGTGTAGAACTTTATAACTACGTTTCAAAGAACAAAGCCATAATCGAGAAAGCTGGAAACAGGGAAATTTCCCTTTCTCCAGGAACAATCAACCCCATCTACAAACACTCAGTAAAATTTAAAGCTCATATTCATTAAATGTTATTAAAAATTAAATGGCAAAAATCTTTTTAAAACTCTAAAAATTATTTAAATAACATAAATTAAATATCATTAATTAAACAGGTTTAGAATTACATAGTACATTTTGTGTTTCTCATTTTTGTCAATAGGCTATAAGCAAACTAACAAAATGTATTAACAAAACATAAATTTATTTAAAAGTACAAATATTTTATATTTAAAAAATCAAGGTCCATTGGGGGGGGGGGGAGGAGGGGGTCCTTTGCCGCCCGGCTGGTTGTGTCCCGGTTTTCTCCGGAAATGATTTGGTCACCCAATGTAGGCCTAACTGTTAAAACAATAGGACGAATGGTAATATGTTTAAATTATGAACTTTTTTCTTATTTTCAGCTATAGAATGAGCTACCGAGACATTGCCGTATTTCTGAATCACCCTGTATAAAAAATAAAAATGGAAGGTCTCCCAAGAACGTATTCCATTTATTGACTTGTCATGAAAGAGGCGTTCGACGACTGATTTTCTTTTTTGAAGCAATATTTTCATAGAAAGTGCAAATGAAATGAACGGCTGACGTGAGTTGAGCAAATTTCCAAAACTAAGTTTATAGGCTTTTAAAACAATTGTTTTAGGGCCTATGAAATTGTTTAAAATAGGCCTAAAAATTGTTTTAGGGTTTCAACCAAAATTTGGGAAATAGGTCTATTCACGACAATGCTGAACAGCTGCAAAATGCTTCGTACGCCATTCAGCATAGTGGGAGTACCAGTATCTTCAACACAAAAAGCATTGCGTGCTTCGCACGCCAACCCCCGTATTGGGAGTATCTTCAATGCACAATGCATTGCGTGCTTCGCACGCCAAACCCACGGTTTGAACCGGGTACTTTTATGGTATTGCACGTTTTGATCGATTTTGGGGGAACCACCGAGCTATAAGGTCGCGTAAAAAAAAATATGCAGAATGACATCCCACATTTATATTTGTAGAAAAATCTAAAAAACATTTATTCTCGTAGGAAAAATCTCAAAAAATAGTTATTTTCGGTCAAAAAACGTGCTTCCGGTTGTTGGATTTTTTAGCTAACGAACTCGTCCTAGCGATATAGACAACCAACATGTGTACCAAATTTGGACCAAATCGGACTTGAAATGCGGCCGTTAGAGTGCGAACACATATACAGGGTGGACCAGCTAAAGTGTGACAGTAGCTAACTTTTAAAATACGATCCGGACAAAAATGTTTAAATAGAACATCTTCTCTTAATTTTTAATACCTTTTGAACTGTGTATACAAAATTTTCAAAATCCGCCATTTTGAACCCAAAATGGCGTCCAACTTAATTTTTTTAAAAAAATGTAAAGAACAAAAAGGTCTTAAAATTACCCATACAATCCAAAATCGTCATAATAAAGGGGGTTTCCATTTAAAAAAATGAAGTTGGCCGCCATTTTGGGTTCAAAATGGCGGATTTTGCAAATGTTTTACACACAGTCCAAAAGGTATCAAAAATTAAGGGCAGATGTTCTATTTAAACATTTTTGTCCGAATCGTATTTTAAAAGTTAGCTACTGTCACACTTTAGCTGGTCCACCCTGTATACATATACAGGGTGTATCAGGAATAAACGGAAAGAATTGCAGGACGTGTTCTACTGGTGAAAATAATGAAAAAAGTTCCTATAAACATAGGTCCGAAAACGCTTCGTTTTCCAGATATCCGCCATTTTGTTTTTTGTACAAAATAATTCATATCTAGAGAACGGTTTGACTGATTGAGTTCAAACTTGGCATGAAGTTTAACCAAACAATGACCTGTCTCAAGAAAAAATAAACGATTAAATCCAATCATGCGTTTCAAAATGGCGGCTGTTTGAAAATTTCAAACCTAAATTACTCCAAAACCGTACATTTTAACGAAAAATGTCAAGACACCTTTTTGGTAGCCCTTTTAATTCCCTATCGGATGGTGTAACTGTCAAAACAATCGGATGAAGGATAATAGCTAAGTTAAAAGGTAATGACAACAAATGTCCATACAATATTGTAGTATTTACTGTGTTTGTATAGGATGCCGAGTTGAACAAACCAATTAGTACACACAGTTAAGTTATTTTTTGGGAGAAATGTGGGTTTAATAAAGCGATACAAGATAGTTTAATACGTAATTAACGCTAGCCCCGCTGCTGATGGCCTGGGGTTTAGCAAAGCAATTAGAGACCCGAACCTTAATTAATTCAGTCTTACGCTCTTGAAATTAGTTAGCATTTGCTTGGTTTCACTAAGGGTGAAAACACGTCTATATTCCAGTGGACCTGTCATCAAAAAGTCGGGTATGTTGTATGCAGGTAGGTCGTTCAGAGGTGGGAGGGAGTTTGTAGTTACAAACAGTATTTTTCTGTCCTAGACGCTTACGCCAGCAAGGCAACTCCCCAATAATAACTAATTACACAAAGCGACCTCGTTTTTATTGTTTTAGGCCTTGAGTTGTAATATTTTATTCTGCAATTAGTATACAAAATAGTTATACCTCACTTACAAATTTTTAACTGGGAGTTGCGAAATCGCCACCTAGATTCCATTGTGTCTTACGGTTGTTGTTAGACTATTATTGAAATATTAAATTAATTGATTAATATTATTAAGATCGCACTGCCTATAATGTTTGCTTAAATAAAAAAATAAAAAAAATAGCACTTCAGTGAGAGGCATTACTTTTTTACTGCATTTGAATAATTGTGATTCTTTTAATACTCTGTAGTTTGGTAAATATAGTACATACAAGTGTCACATGTAACACATGTAGAAATAATAACATTGTACTTAAATAGATATAAAACTAACGATCAACGATGTTTTTTTTTCTAACTGTTACATTTATAAATTATTATTTGTTCATTTTATAGTCTGTCCGCTCGGCCGTGTTACCTGACTTCTCGGAACTCAACGCCCCCTCCCTACCCTCTCGACGGGCCTGCCGGTGGAAAACTAGTGGAGGGGGCGTTGAGTTCCGAGAAGTCAGGTATCACGGCCGAGCGGACAGACTATATAATCGGCTAGCCTCTGTCAGCCAGTTGGAGGAAAACATTTTGAACATGTGATTCATTGAATTTTGAGTAAGTGCTTAAATACTATGATGCGTCACCTTCTTCCGTCTTAACACTTTCTCTAATAAATGCATGGTAGTTCCCAAGCCAATGTGTTCGAGATAAATTTATGTTCCGTTGATCCTGTCAGTAACTTTTCAACCACACTAAATGGGTAGAAATGCATTAAGCAATATTAAAGTCAGAAAACTAATAAATGACAATTTTTAATTTATCTCAAAATATAATAACCGTACTTATATAAGTTATACGAAAAGTAGGATAACATTTATTTCTTAATAATTTAGAAAATCAAAAGCAACCAAGAGTGTTTACTATTCGTTGAATTGCGTTGAATAGCCTATAAATAATTGTCAATATTGTTTGTATAATTTATTGCCATGTATAAAGGTATTACTTATGATTTTGAATGTATACCTAACTTTTAAAACTCAATTTTATATTATAATTTGTAGAAAACAATCCGCTATGTTAACTACATAAATTTGCAGGTGTTATTTCAACACATAAACAAAAAAACTGCTCCATTTTATGTAGGTTAATACAAATTAATTATAAATGTCATGATGTGACAGCATGGCTAGAATTAGTAAATACACATTTTGTTACTCATCATAGTTTTATTTATTCACAATACCTTATCTTTGCATTGGATGGTGCTTGAAGTCGAGGAAGGTAAGTGGGCGATTAGCAGGCTCTGAGGCCTATGTTTTTAGTTCTGATCCCCCCCCGCTGCTCCCCGCGCCACCCCAAAGTCACTGACTGTATCCGGACAGATTTTATTAAAATCACACTGCACATTTGAAGTTTTCTCCAGGGTAAAGAAGAGCCACAAGTAATCTTCTAAAAACGGTTATTCTCTCAGGCGTGGATATGGGGGGGGGGGGGGGGTCCGTATAAAAAGGTTACCAGTTTAACTTTTTTGTTTCTTTTTTTGTATTTTTATCGTTAATGATAGTCCCTCGTAAATGAATGGTATAGGCCCTACTCACTTGATTGCTTTCTCTTATTTAATAAACTGTTGAAAAATATAATTGTCAATCGTCTAAATATTATATTGAAACGAACAAATAAATATTACATTTTATTTTTGTTTACAATAACATATTTGCGAATAAAATTAAAATGTATGGTTTTTGGAGAACTGCCATCACTCAACAAGAATTTTTGTTAACAAGTAAGAATATTTATTTGAAAGCGTTTTATATTAAACAGCTTAAAAAAGCCTCATTTTGTTGTTGCAAAAATCTGTTATTATTTTAAGCTAGTGCATTAAAAGTCCTTTACTGATCCTGTTACTATACATCATTCGCCGAGAGTTTAAAGTGAAGCACCACCTTACAATGCTAGGGATTTGTGCCAATGAAGAAAACGAACATCACGTGTGGGACGGGTGACTCTGCGTATGATTCACAGTAGTTCTTAGTAAACAAACTTTGTCTTCTCTAACCCACCCTAACGTTCACGTTCGTCGCTCAGTTAGATGGTTCACAGTAGGTAGGTCCACGTATGACACAGACTGCCCAGCCCATTAATATTGACGGGGTACTGCGGGCTCAAAACGCCCTTGTGGTATGTCGCGGGCTCAGCACGCCCTTGCGATAGGTCAGTCCGCTGTGATCCAACTGCCTATTCGGTGTTCGATGCTATATAGTCCAGTGTCAGGATTGGTACTGTTTGCTTTCTGGTTTTGTTTAAATATAAGATAAGCAATTTTTTTTTTTTAGTTGCATGATTCTTGGATTCCAAGTCACTTTGAATAATATTATATAGGATAATATATTAATAATAATATTAAATATTACCTTTTATTGGTCCGTCTTGTGACTTTTTTTGGTCGTTTGAATGTTACGACGCGTTTCGGGACCGCGATCCCATTGTCAAGTAGGCCTACACTTATACATTAAAACACATAACACAAGTTTAAAAAACACACAAAAACACAACAGTTACAAAAACTTTTAAATAACTTAATTGTGCCGGACAATTATACAACTTGTTAAGTCGTAGTGTGGTCCATGGTACACTGTCGTACGGTGTCTCCCCGCAATATTCCCCCTCCCTATAAGTGCCTTTAACAATAATCAGAAATAAAATTTCATCAGGCTTTGCATGCATGCTCTGAGATTCCGGTCTATAGGCCTAAGTAATACAACGCTTTCATTACATACAAACAAAATCTCACAGATTGAATACTTTAACGAATCCGCGTAATATCCACGATAATACCAAAAGACGAACAGTAAATTCCTGGATATTCTTTCTTCCGTTTATCCTAAAGCTTTGAATTTATTATCGCTGAATCTTTTCCGTCTCCTCCGTCATTAATGCTCTGACCTACTTCTACCGTATAATGTTTTTGTGGTAAGAAATCTTTATCTTAAACCTTAACTATAAAAGACAATTCAATCTTACGAACTTATGGACAAAGTATACAAATATAAAATACAAATATTAAATGTCGGAAAATTATTAAAAATGTTCTTTGTTTCCCGGGAAATATTAATCTCACAATACTAAAAGTAAATTTATAGGAGTTTCTACCACTACCACACATTTAACAGTAAACCATTTTAGCTGATTAAGGTTTAACCGGGTTTGATCAAACCTCTCTTGTATTCTACGGTAAACATTTTAAACAAAAGTTGTGAATCACACAGATCGAGAGTCCGACATATTTATTCGTACATTTTAGATCAATGTATTTTGGAATATTTATTTCGATTTAACTTTTGCATTGATCAATAATTACTAGAATAATAAATTATAACTTCACGAATTAGTTTTTCTGTGTTTTGTTTTATTATTTCTTAAATTATTGATACACGTAAAGGAGAATCAAATTATAGGCAGATACATAGATTAAAATCAAAAAATAATATTTATAGTTAAATAACGATAGGCATAGCTATAATTTTACACATACATTTTATACAGTCAATTGGAACATCACATATATTATTTCTCAAGGCCATTTTTTTGTCGGTACGCCATAACTTCCTTAATACATCATCAAATTACATGAATGAGGCATCATTTTAAAGCTTTCCTTAACCGCTACACCGGAAAAATATACAAAATACAATTATACGAAAAAAGAAATAAAGAATCCGAAAGTAACAGTGATGTAAGATCAAGTAAGTTGTAGGGATATTATCCTGGCGTGGCAACACTGATGATAACAATACCCAGCTGGAGAGCTGCCGTTATACGCCACTACATTGCTATTTTTAATTAATTGTAAGCGTGGTTATAAACAGCATTGTGGATACACCTATTTGTTGTTTACTTGTTAAAAAAAAATAATATACAATTTAAACACATCTATTCTTTACTTCAACACTCACCTATGCCCATGACGCACTAAATACGCACCATGCGATACTAAATATACGGTGTGTACTTTAATTAAGTGGGATTTAAGTAAGTTAGAATGCGAATGCTTCGCACGGGTCAGCTAGTATATTTATAAAGGTGTACAAGTGAAATGATATCCACTATAACAACAGGCTTTTCTAACACTTAAGTATGTTGTTATGAAAGTCATGTTACTTGTGGCGTCAAATCTGTGATAATGCTCTACAATAAAGTAGAAACATATCTTAAGGACACCTCATACACTACTATTATTTTTAATTACTACAGTTTTGTAGGTATTTCGAAAATTTTGCTATTTGTTCACCTTGTAACCTCATCAAATTCGATTTTAAAACGTCATATATACCTGGCATTGTAGTATACTTTCAACCAATTTATTACCCTCTGTAATATGGACATGGCCTACGCTTTGAAAGCAAAGAAACGGTAACTCATATTGGTTTAATTTGTCTTCGTATATAACGTAATAGTAGTCTATCCGTAGAATAAACTTTAATAAGAGCTGTAGATTTTGAACTTTTAGACAAAGCTTGTTTTTAAAGCGAGGCTTAGAACTTCCCTCTCTTATGTTGAGATCCACTTAATCTGTTTATTAGGCTTGCATATCCTCGTAATAGATTTCATTATTAATTATAAACAAACTATATTTTACTTAGTTTATTACGACCACGGTAACTAGAACTACACGGTATGTATCACGAGACAGCTGCGCAGTGACTCTGAGCTCAGATGACGTCACTGACGCAAGTGTCTAGCAGAAGCAGATTGACTTGCACTAACTATTTACGCAAACAACGATTTGCTGGGTTCGTTATGTGTCATTTTTACACAAATGTGTCCGTGATGTGTAGTATAGTTTTCTTATAAAGAGTGTATATAATATTTTAATTTGAAGTGTGTGTATATTTAAGTGTTTTATAACAAAATGCCTTGTTGTGCAGTTGCCGGTTGCACCAATCATACGGATCACGCAAAGAGGTTAGGAATTTCCTTTCATAAATTTCCTAAAGATAAACTACACCAACAGTGGGTATATTTTTGTAAAAGGAAAGATCATTTTAATTCACTTACAGCGCGGATTTGCTCTGAGCATTTTTTAACGACAGATTTTGAAAGAGACTTAAAAGTGAACTATTAAACAAACCTACCTAAAAAACACATTTTAAAACCCAAGACAGTTCTAACACAAAAAATACCAAATGCCACCCCCCCCCCCCCCCCACATTATCTCAACGAGCCGAAAATCGTGAATCTAAAAATATTATAAAATCTTTGCTACATGATTCAGCAGACAGTGTAAATATTCAAAACACACCTGATGATCAGGAAGCTAATTCTTCCAATTTAAATTTAACACGACCTATATCTGGTGATTTATCTATGGTAGAGGCTCTTTTATATGAAAACGATAATAATAATTAAAAAAAAAAGAAAATAAATTACTTGTAAATAATCTGACCAATGCTAGTGTTCTTATATCAAAACTCAAACAATCATTAGAAAAATATGAAAAAATATTTACCGTTGTCAGCAGCAATATGTATTAAAGGGCAAATGTACAAACTGGTCGGCTGATGATGTAGCAAAAGCAGTAACTATCAGATGCATCTGTAAAAAAGGATTATCATATCTAAGGGAAACATTAAAATATCCCCTCCCAAGCGAGACAACTATAGCACGGCGGCTTTCTTAATTTTCAACCCCTCCTAGTTTTTTAGACATTAGTATGAATATACTTAAAAGGCAAGCTATAATATATGAAGATTTTCATAATTATGTTGTCATCAGTTTTGACGAAATGAAAGTTAATTCTGAAATCTGTTATAATCGTATTGAAGACAAGTTTAGAGGCCCACATGTGAATGTCCAGGTCATGATTATTCGTAGCCTAACACGGAAATGGAAACAGCCGATTACAGGTACAGTACATGTTTTGTTGTGTTTACTATTTTTTATGCTATTGTTATCACTTAATATTTGACCTTGAATATTTCCATTTTAGGTTTATCAATTGGGTTTAGGTCATTCATACTATTAATTTCAAACAAATCAACAAAATGTTTCCTTAAATTTTTATAATGAATAACTATGAATTTACTGTCGATAAAAAAGGTTTTACTATAAAAAAATTGCACCTCAAGATTCCCTAGAGTGTATATGTAATCCCATGAAAGATTGTATATTTTCCGTTCACCCAATAGTCGTGTAGGGTGATGTTTTTAAGAAGCTTGTCACTGGCGAAATCGAATCGCTGTAAAGATGCCGGGCGCTTCGGTGTCAGTGACGTCATAGCCACCAACGACCTGCGCGTGACACACCGTCTTGTTATACAGTAGTTACCGTGATTAGGACAATCTAAAAAAAAAATAAAAAAATCAACAAACTCTCATATAGTTTAATAAATATTTATAAACAATGTCGATGTTGATAGTCTTCTTGCTTGGAAAAAAAACACACACACACACACACATTTATAAACCTCTCACAAGCCTACGGGCTTTGTCAGGGCATTCAAAATGATAGTTTATAACATATTGATTACACTTGAAAATTTACAAATAAAAAAGGCATTTAAAATCTCTGTCAAGTCTTTACTATTTACAATATATTTTAGTTTTAAAGTAACCGCCATCTTTGTTTACCCATAAAGGTCACCTTGTTGTTTTATTGTAAACAAAATAATTAAGACAAACAATTAAAGAAAAATTTGCAAAACGGTTTTACTTCGAGTAAGTATAGAGATTTTCAAGTGGCGAGATGCTCATGATAAATTCAAGCGACGGATATTAAATCCCTAAATCTTTCTTCTTCCTCTTCGATTACCCAACAGCTTTGAATTTATAGACGATACATATCTTCCATTTCTTACGTAATTTGAGTTTCGGCCTATATTTTCACATACTTTGTTTTATGAACCTAAATTATTTTAATTTATGAAGTAAATGAACTATTTGGTATTTTCATTCGTACATTTTTTATTATAATAAATGTGTATAAACGATACAAATTAAACAAATCTATATTATTTCTAAAACTAAAAATAAAAATACAGAACACAATTCTCACAAAAATACGTTTTTGTCAAACGCGTTTCAATAATAAACATATTTTTGTGAGAATTGTGTCCTGTATTTTTATTTTTACTTTTAGAAATAATATTTCTCACGAGTC
>JAGFPH010013849.1:0-25310 GCA_018207615.1 Philaenus spumarius | reverse complement strand
CTCTGATACTCGGGGAGGTTAAGTTGAAGGGATATTTGAAAAGACAAAGGATTAGGGGGGAGGGGGAGGATCTGACGTTCTTGTAATGGAAGCAGAGTGACTAAATAAAGACTCATTTCTGTAAAAAGGATTTTTTACGTTCTTAATGTAGTCGTTATGGCGGATTTTGTCTTTGTTTTAATAACGTTGACCTTTATTTTCTTTAGCGGAGTTTGTGTTCAGTTGTTTAGAAGAATAAACATGCGATAATGACCGGCAACAAATAATAATAATTTGTTTTTATAATACAAATATAATTATATTAAGGGAGACGTTGAAGGGCAACCCTTGCTGTTCTCCACACACCTGTTAATTTTGTAATTTTTATAATTTTGTTTCAATAAAACTGTTTTGTTTTACTATGCTAGCTGATATACTGAATTTCTTCGAACGCAGATGTGATTAAATAAATGAAAATACTTTCGGGGTAATATTGTGCCTTACCATTTAAGGCAATTAAAAAAAAAACTATTTTCGATCCGAGTGCCAAGGCCCAAAAACGCACAGTGAGTTTTTGCCCAAATCGATCTGTGTATCAGTTTTAGGCTTACGTAAATTATTAGCTATTCATCAATAAACCATGAAAGTCCCGTTTTCCGTCTGTTTGTTACTCATAACTCCATAACGAAAACAAAAATTACAAATTATGTTTTAAGGTGTATTTAACATCAATGAGTATTTAACATTTCACATTATTGCATACCGTTTTGATATATACTTAACGGTTTATCCAGGGCGTACAGTAAATTAGAACACATTAGATCGTGTCAAAGTGTTAATCTTTTGATCCAAAGCAGTTGTTTTATTTATAATGGCCACGTGTCACGACCGTCCGAAAAAAACTTTAATTTTGCCCATAGTTTTTTTATTTTAAAATTTTTAAATGTGATCCCTAAATTCTTCCAGAATAAAAAGTATCCTACATTATTCTTTGAACATTATTCTACTAAATAAAAGTTTCGCCCAAATTGGTTCCGCAATGCCGGAGATTAGCCCGAAGAAAAAAAACAGACAATAAATTTTAAAATACATGTTTAGGTTTTGGTAAAGTATGAATGACTATTCGGGCTTAAACAAATAAAAGAGCACTGTGGCGACAAGATCACACTAGCACTAGTACTGTGAGGGGGGGGGGGGGGGAGTGTTAAAACCCTCTGAGGATGATGACCATGTCATCGAAATGTAGGCCTACATAAGGGTAGCGTTATAAACATAACTTACAATTTAGTTGTTTAGTTATTGTTTTTGATGCTTGTTTTGTGGTTCGTTGTTTTTATTCAAATCAGTGTATATGAGCTTATACAAAATTCAGAAACCACAGACGGACATTTAAATTTTATTTTTTGTAAGTAAGATTAAACTATTAACTAAGTAAGTAATCATAAATGTAAAAATTTAATTACATGTATTACCGAATTTCCATAGGAAAGATGAGCTATTGCAGTGACTCTTATGAGGCCTAAGGTCGGGAGTAGTAAATGAGCACCGATCATGGTCCCCAGAACACGTTTTGAGGTTTCAATTGTATATAATTAGCTGACCCCTACGGCGTTGCCCGTGGTGGTTGGTATTTTCAGTCTTTTTAACGTAATTGTATTCTTTTTAAGTGTTCAGTCAGTGAGTGGTATTTGGCTTTTATATATCTTAAATAATTAGCCCAATAATTGGTGTTTTAGTTCATTGTAGGCCTAACCTAAAATTATATTCAGTTTTTGATCAAAATCAGCTGTTGATCAAAATCAGCTGTTTTAAGCTTTTCATACGAACAGCTGTTTTTTGTGCCCCTGATAAAATCAAAAGAAATCTTTCTTCTTCTTCCTTAAGATTGACCTTCCATAAGATTACCATTGAAACTTTGAGGGCCACTGGGGCGTAGCAATAACGGTTTGGTAACGCATAAAGGACAAACATACAAACAGACAAACGTACAAACAGACGGACATACATTGAATTTTATATATATAGATTTATATAGGCCTATATTATGTGCTCGAAATCTAAAGGAATCATTTTAGGTCCGGTTTGGTCCGAATTTGGTACACACTTTGGTTTTCTGAATCGCTCTGACGAATTTGTTAGCGAACAAATTCAACAATCTAATGCTCGTTTTTTGATCGTAAGTAACAATGTTTGGAGCTTTTTCGAACTAGAATGAAACATTTTCAGGGATTTATCTAAAACATAAATGCATGAGACTCTTCTACACATTTTTTGTTTGTTTTCACGACCTTAACCCTACAGTGGTGAGGTGAAACCAGAGGACGGGAGTGGTGAGGTTGGGTCTGACAGACCCATTTTGTAATAATGCAATTGTAATGGCTGTAAATAAAAGACTGTTCACAAGTAAGCTCAGAATACTTTAATATACATCATTTAATATATTTACATTGATAATATTTGTATATTTATATAAAACAATTATATAATATTGTAATATTTGTTAGCTTTATATGAAAAATTACTATATGTATGTATGGAAAAGGCTATAGGGCTTATATAGGTGATTATATAGGTTAGAGTCTTTAGACATTATATGTAAATACATGTATGCATCTATATATATATACATTTATGTTATATCGCATGTGTATTACATAACAAATCAAATAAACACTAATGAGATTTATAGGTTTGACATGAAAAATAGCTCTATGTGTGAATTATAAAAAGTTGTTGGGCTACAAAAATTGGTTGAAACATAACAATTCTATCAAACAAATACTCTGTGTCTGACCTGAATGTCTAATTTTGAGCTTCAGCGCAATCTCTGCACAACATTGTAGCGTGAGCGATACAAATCCAAGTGTGGCACTTCTGGCAATAGTACTGTGTTTTTCTATCCTTGCACGCGTGACATCTACCTCTTCTACCTGCTTCACGGGCAATCCTTGGTGGGTCTTGAATACCAGCTAGTCGTTTGCAAAGTTGTCTTGTTTGTGTAGGAAGTCTTAAATTTGTTGCACTCTGTTCAATCATGGGCTTCACAAGTTCCAAGGCTAAGTTTTTCAAAAACTTTCTACGAGGCAATTTGGTTTGATTTTTTATAGTATGGAGCACGTGACTATTTATACCAGCCACATTGAGTAGATGGAAAAATATAGTTAGAGGCCAACGTCTACTGTTGCGCATTACATTATACTCGGTGCACATTTGATCAATGCTATCTACACCTCCCTTTGTATGATTATAAAAAGTTATAATCTCTGGTTTTCTCAAGTCACCAGTACTCTCATCAATTTTTGAGTCCAAATGCATGGTTGATATCAATACTACACACTTATTTCTTTTGGGTATGTAAGAAACAAGAGTTTTGTCTTTTTGAAAGGCAAACAAACTACTATTGACAGCCCTATGAGAGGTACTGACAAAATCCACGGGAATAAACGGTTTATCTCTTCTTACAGTCCCCACAACAGTAAGTCTTTTTTGAGTTAGTGCTTCGACTAAGGCGTAGGTAACAAACCAATTATCAAGAGTAACATTTCGTCCAGAATTGTAAACAGGTTCACACATACGGAGCACAACATCTTTTGATGAATTACTAACCTCGTATGGACCATTTGGCTGAACCCCAACGTACACTTCCATGTTAGAGGTATAAAACAAATTAGAATCTACCATACTAAAAATTTTAAGGCCGTATTTGGCTGGTTTGTTTGGCATGTACATCCGGAATGGACAGCGGCCCCTGAAAGATACTAGTGTCTCATCAACAGTAACAAACATACCAACAGAAAAGTTAGCTTTGCAATTGTTTACAAAGCTATCAAAAAGTTCTCTGATCGGTGCAAGCCTGTCCACTGATTTCCTTTCCTCTCTAGTTTCAGCATTGTCAAATCGTAAGCTTCTACACAAAAAACAAAATCTTTGAAGACTCATTGTGGCCGGAAAAATTTCAACCCCAGTTCCATCTTTTTCCCATAGCTCTTCAACATTTAACCTACCAGCATGTAACACTCCAGCAAGAACTAACAGACCAATAAAACTGTTCATTTCGATTTCGTTTGTAACCATAACTTTACTTTGGTCAGCATAATTTTGAGATATATTCATAATATACTGATTTGTAAATGTAGCAATACGTCTCATTATATTTTCATCCATAAACAAAGACCAAAACTCATATTCAGTAGAAGCTTGATTGGCAGTTTGTGAAAGTGCTGGAATTCTAGCTCTAATAACATTACGACAAGGGGCTTGGCCAGGAGGAACTTCATTTACTTCCCATCTAGTTTTTTTGTCTTTACCTAAGTAAAATTCCGTTGGAGTCGGGGGACGTATCTGTGGTAAAGCAATAGGTGGTTCTTCTTCGTCCTCACCTCCGCCTTCTGAATCAGTGTTGTGTTCACTAAAAATTTCGGGATCAGAACCAACTTCTTCCTCCTCATCTGATAAAGGATTGTCTATTTCCTGTTCTAACATCAGACGAATAAGTTCATTATTACGTTCAAAGTTCCCAGCCATAATTAAACAATAAAAGTTCACTATAACGAAGAAAACACTCAAATCCGACACTCAAAAACACTATCACGCCAATGGTAACCTAGGGTCTAATAGACCCAAAACACAATAACACGAGTAATAACGTTGGGTCTAACAGACCCAGTGCGCACTTGTGTATTTATTGGGAATCAACTCGGAACTGGCAGCAATGGACGACAAGTGGAGTGGGTAGGGGGGGATGACCTTGAAGCTGTCAAAATTCACCAGCCGTCTGCAGTGATGCCAACCTAAAATAAAACATAAATAAAATATCCCTTGGGTCTACCAGACCCAACCTCACCACTGCAGGGTTAAGCCCGTCTATTTCATTAGAAAATCGACCAAAACGTAAAATACCATAAAAGTACCCGGATAAAAATAAATGGTGGCAAATCAATTATTGATTTTGGAATTACCAGTAGAGTATTTTTAATTACCCACCTCCATCTTCTAAAGTCGCCACACGTACACACAGAGAAACTTTTACTTTTCCACTTGTGACGTCTCAAAGGATCCCCAATCTCTCGCGAGAGTAAATGATTGCCCAGTGGATTACTAAAAATATTCGAGTTCGCAGCCTTTTCTATCTGGAAAACATTTCGTGAATTGCGATTCAACTTGTGCAGGAAATACCTTCTCAAAACCTAAAGTACTTGATTATTTTAAACGTGTTGTCACGTCTACAGGGTGTTCATAAATGCGGACTAATAATTCACCTATGTTTCCAAATTCGTCATAGGTTCTAAAAATGCATCGTTCCCGTCTAACCTTCATTTGTTTTTACTAAAGATTATTTCTTGAACACTTTAACTGATTGGTCTGATACTAAACACAGCACTTTATAACATTAAAACCTACTTAATATAAAATAACCTGCTTAATCCAATAAATCAACATTAAATGTTGATGACTCACACACATTAAATTTGTAAAAACACAACAATATTAAAATTGTGTATCCTTTTAATGTCTTGATTTCATGTTCATTAATATGACGAGATCAACATATAGATGTCGGTGTAGAGCAACCGAGTGTAGGCAGTAATTAATCTGCATGACCAGTATATTAAGTGTTACGCTGTTACAATTTGTCCAATTGTTTTAAAAGAAGCAATATTCGTTAGTAAGTAAACAGGCTGTACACATTTTAGTTTTCGAGTTATTCTCATTTAACATTTTCAAACGGCCGCCATTTTGAAACGGATTATTTGATTAAGCTGGTTATCTATACTTATAAAAGCCAAATACCATTGACTCATCACAGTTTCTTAAAAACTACGATGCCTATAAACATGAAATCTAGACGCGCACTAAGAAAGAGTTTCCGAAAATTCGAAATTTTAGAGGGGGTTTTGGGGGGTCAAAGTTACTAAATCACGATTTATCAAAACCTACCGAACGGATTGGAATGAAATTTGGTATGTAGCTTCCTCTAGGGCCCTAGGTACTCGCTAAGAAAGAGTTTTAAAAAAATTCGAACTTTTAGGGAGGTTTGGGGGGGTCAAAGTTACAAAATCACGATTTCTCTAAAACCATCGAACGGATTGAAATGAAATTTGGTATGTAGCTTCCCCTAGGGCCATAGGTGCTCGCTAAGAAAGTTGTTCAAAACAGTCGAAATTTTAGGGCAGTTTTGGGGGTCAAAGTTACTACAAAAAACCATCGAACGGATTGGAATGAAATTTGGTATGTAGCTTCTTCTTGGGACCTAGGTACTCGCTAAGATAGGGTTTTAAAAAATTCGAACTTTTAGGGAGGTTTGGGGGGTCGAAGTTACTAAAAAGAAACACTGAACGGATTGGAATGAAATTTATTATGTAGCTTCCTCTAGGGCCCTAGGTGCTCACTAAGAAAGAGTTTCTTAAAAAATCTAAATTTTAGGGGAGGTTTGGGAGGGTCAAAGTTACTAAAAATCCCCATAAGAAATACCTAATGTAATATATTTATTGATATAATATATTTTTTGTTAATATACATTTAACTTTGATTTGCCCTACGTGCAAAGCAGAGACGGGCCAGCTAGTTTTACATAAACTAGGTTTTGATGTAATCCAAAAAATGTATTGAAAATATGAAAATGTCGGATATTAATCGGTCTTCCAAATTAATATTCCCTACGCCCTACGCTTTGTTGATCTTAACAAACTATTGGATAGTGACCGTCGATGGTGTTCACACATATACAATTCGATTTGAAACTGAACAAACCAAAAAAACACTGCTTTTGTCAGGCAAGGTAGGCTACACAACATAATTATAATGACGAAGTAATATTAAAACTTACGAAACATTAGTTTAGTTCAAACACAAAGATATCGCAAAAGCAATATGTGATTTTTCAACCAAACAAAAATATAAAACCGTTCGCTTTGGAGTGTTTGCTTTTGTAACAGATAACAGCGCAATGTCAGAAACAGTCTAGACTGGAAATATTAATGTAGAATTAGTGACGTGACGGAGACAAGTTAAATTTTAAAACAAGGAATGCTTTTGGCACGGCTGAATGTTTCCTCCCTCGGATGCTCGGGGAGGTTAAGTTGGAGTTATATTTGAAAAGACAAAGGATTAGGGAGGGGGAGGGGGTAGTGTCCGACGTTCTTGTAATGGAAGCAGAGTGACTAAATAAAGACTGATTTCTAATAAAAAGGATTTTTTTACGTTCTTAATGTAGTCGTTACGACGGATTTTATCTTTGTTTTAAAAACGTTGAACTGTATTTTCTTTAGTGGAATTTATGTTCATTTCTTTAGAGGAATAAACATGTGATAAAGACCGGCGGGAGTTGTTTATTTTTTTATAATATTAATAGAGACGTTGAAAGGAACCCCTGCTGTTGTCCTCACACGTACATAATATTTTTAAGTAACAATAAATGTTTAAATTAAACTATTAGTGAATTTCCATTGGAAAGTTGACCTATTGTAGTGACTCTTATAGTGAGGCTTAAGGTCGGAAATTGTCGATGAGCACCGATCATGGTCAACAGAACACATTTTGGGGTGTCATTAAAAATAGTATAGAGTGATGCAACGTTTCGCCACCCTTCCTAATTTGACACCTGTTACACGTATTAACTCCAAACTGTATTTGGCAAAGTCTGCGCCTTTTAGGTTTATGAATAAATTTTAACCTTATTCGGTTAAAGGGGGCGGGGCTGCAAGTCAAAAACTTGAAATAGTTACTCTTAGGCTACGGCCACGCTAGGCGACCTGGTCGCGGATAGATGCCACACTTAGCGACAGTCACGGTATCACAGTTGATAACTTGTTTCAGTGAGGAGGAGTTATAAAATACAAAATTATTGATAGTTATTGCTATTGATTGCCATACGGTCTTACTTTAAAAGGAAGAAAAAGCGTAGATTTGAAGTAAATCCTCTGAATAGTGTGCGTTTGAATCGAGGTCAGTTTTACACCATAATGTCTTTGATTATGGAGATTTAAAAAAAGTTTTTTTTTTATTATTTTATAATGAGCACAGCATCGTTTGACGAACTTCTGTCATACTACATTAATTTTTAACGTAAATATTATAAATTTTGTGTAAATTTGAAAAAAAACTCTAAATAAGTAAGGTTTATCAGCAAAAAATAAATATAGCAATTTTACAACTTCAAAATTTAATTTTTTAAATAAAATAGGATATTGAAACTGCTTGAGCATTAAGACACGATACTATACAAATTAAAAAAATTGTTATTAAAAAAATATATATAATAACCGCTTAACTATTAACAGTAATTTAATGCTGAATTTGTTCAGAATTTTCACAAAATGTTTATGAGTAACAACAATCAGCTACATTTAAAATGAAAGGTATCGTCAAGAGCTACAAGAATTCACTAAACAAACTTTTAGTTAATTTATTTATTGCTTTTTTACTGTTTAAATAAACAATTAAAAAATTAAAAACGTACTGTCTCACTAATTTAACTTTGATCTAGGGCAAAAACTGAAGGTAATTTTAAAAGTTATATTCGAAAGATGTTGACGTAAACTATTTTCATTAATAAAAATATCAGCTTCAAAGGGCGTGGTTATTTCAAAAAGAGAAACATTTATTACAGTACTACTGAAAACACTGAACTAGCATCAAGCACACATGAATCAGGTGGAGCGACATTTCGCCTAGCGTGGCCGGCTCCGTTAGATAACACGGGGAGCGTACTTGTCGCTGCGACTAGAAAACGCTCCCGGACGCGTTATATTTGCTGTGCTGTTCGTGGGTCGCCTAGCGTGGCCGTATCTCTATCATTCAATGCTTTACACTTTTTTCCTTTGACGCAGCGATCAGGTCGCGACTACCTGGTCGCCTAGCGTGGCCGGCTCCGTTAGATAACACGGGGAGCGAACTTGTCGTTGCGACTAGAAAACGCTCCCGGATGCGTTATATTTGCTGTGCTGGTCGCGGGTCGCCTAGCGTGGCCGTATCTCTATCATTCAATGCTTTCCACTTTTTTTCTTTGTCGCAGCGATCAGGTCGCGACTACCTGGTCGCCTAGCGTGGCCGGCTCCGTTAGATAACACGGGGAGCGAACTTGTCGTTGCGACTAGAAAACGCTCCCGGATGCGTTATATTTGCTGTGCTGGTCGCGGGTCGCCTAGCGTGGCCGTATCTCTATCATTCAATGGCTTTCCACTTTTTTTCTTTGTCGCAGAGATCAGGTCGCGACTACCTGGTCGCCTTGCGTGGCCTGCTCTGTTAGATAACACGGAGAGCGTACTTGTCGCTGGGACTATAAAACGCTCCCGGACGCGTTATATTTGCTGTGCTGGTCGCGGGTCGCCTAGCGTGGCCGTATCTCTATCATTCAATGCTTTCCACTTTTTTTCTTTGTCGCGACTTCCTGTATAATACCACATTTAAAAGCCCTCGTTGAGACGAACAAAATTGGTGTAAAGCAAACCCCTCTTCGATACCCCAATCCAAAATAGCGGAGGCAAGAAGTTCAGCTATTTCCATTTGCGTATTGTATTCTACATACAATTGTATTTGGATTCATTTTAAAAGACAGAAACATTTCATTTTTATAACATTTATTTTATTTTAATAAATACAATTATTTACTATATTTTGTTTATTTTTATGGCTTTGTGATTATACAGATTTACGAAATAGTTGAAATCCTAAAGCAAATAAACTTTATGTTGGTAATTCTCTCAACTCATGTCAGCTGTTCATCTGCATGGTCGTATTATTTTCTTTATTTGAATTTATTTAAACAAACTAAACGTGTGATCAAAAGCGGCTGGAGTTGGATAGTTTTTACAATAAAATTAGAATTATAATAAGTCAACGTTGAACACTAACCCCTGCTATTCTGTACACGTATTTTTGACCGAGCGCAAGCGAGGTCTCCGTTTTAACTCGACCGTTCCGCATTTCGTCTGTGTGTCTGTGTGTCTGTCTCACGATTACTGCCAAACGCCTTGACCGATTTTGATGATTTTTTGCATGAATGTTCCTAATTCCTAGGCCGAGCCATGTATATATATACGGTTTTTTCTATTTTTCATTTTTAACCCCTTAAATAAAATAAAAATGGCGGCCGGACCGTTTCTCTCAGTGTAAGCTTTTTTTGAAAGCCAGTTTGTGGCTTAACCGTAAGACGAATTTGAAAACTAATAACATTTTGCCAATAGCAAATTAAATTTTAAATAAAATTGTAATCTTGATTTTTTTCCGTATCTCTAACGGTAAGCTCACAAAATGGCCGTAAACTTTGAATTTGTTAAAAAATCGTCCAAGGTTTTGTATTTCAACCATGTTTGTATACTTGTATACGTTTATTCTAAACCAATTCAAAAGTGTTCCATAGCTTTTTTTGTAGATAAAGGTTTAAAGAATTCATATATGCCAGGAAAAAAATAATTGAAGTAAAATTAAGAAAGTTATTAGCTCAAGAAACAATAATGTTCAGTAACAAAAGGAAAATGTTTAACTTTAGGCCTACATAAAAAGTAGTAAAAATTATTGTAATTTTTTTCATAAACGTAAAAACGTTTCGTAATTTAGTTCTAAATAGAATTGTATAAAAATATTTATCAATTTCAAATTTCTTATTTGGAAAACACCAGTTTTTATGTTCCTATTACAAGACTGCTAACAAAACTAGGCCTGTTTTGAATAGTAATTTAGGAATATATCATTTGCCCAAAAATGACATATTATTGTAAGAAAGTGTAGAGCATAAATCAAAGAATGGAACTGTATACCTGTAAATTATCATTGTAAATTTCATAAAAGTATTTGACTTGGCTTTACTTGAATTACAAAATGAGATGAAACAAATGAAACCTCGCGGCGATAAAGGACATACAAAAAATGACCGTTTGACACCGTGGGAAGTGTTGGTACATACATGGGTTGAGATCACTAACACGACGTTTTAACATCGTTTGTTTTCATTATTTCTAATATTGGAATATGATATGGAACTTAAGTTAACTTATGATACATTGTTAAGTTTGAGTTATTTAAGTATGTAAATATTTAATTATATGTTGTCCCTCTATAACGAGATATTTTTAGCTATCTTACGCATTATTAACCTAAATGAAACACAATGCCTCTAAAAGAAAATCTTTAGCAGTTAAAGCTCAAGAAAAGAAATAAAAACGAAAACTAGAAATCCCGGTATCGCGGGAATTGTATAGCTGGTTAGATTTAGCAAGGACTTTACTATGCGCTGGAGGGAGGGAAGAATATAGGCAAGTGGGGATGCCGTCCGCTGTAGGGGAAGGGACACTACGTTCTACTTATTAAATTAATAAAGTTATAGGCCAACTTGCCTACTATCAAAGTTGTCGCGACAGCTTTGTGTTGTATTACTTGCAACATGTAAATAATGTATAGATATGGTACTTTTTATATCTATATATAAATAGAATAAGAGTTTTTTTGTAGACTGTTGAGAATAGTGTGATTTTTCGTTTATTTACGTTTCATACACCAAATAATCCGAAACAAGCCTTATCTCAGTTTTTGTCTGTCTGATGTCGGTAACACTCGCTTACCTGTTTCTTGTTCATGATTAACGTTAAAACAACTTATAACGATAGATAAATAACTATTTTAACAAAGAAATAAACATGAGTAACAATAAAACTACATTTTGATACTATTTAAAGTATTAAGTAAACTAAATAAACTTATAACTTACTATTTAAAAAAGTACATAAGTAGGCGTACGTTTATTCATGTAAAAGTATCGGTAGTAGTGTATTAAAATTGAGTCTATTAATATTACGCGATGATTTGATATCAGCTGTTCCAATTAATTTAGTAGATATGACACTGCCTTCCATTAAATCTAATTATACAAATATAAAGAATAAAAAATAAACAACGCTAAATAACAATAATAAACAGCTATAGTTAAATTAAAAATTGATTTGTGCACGGACAAATGCGTGCGTTCCAATGTTATTGGAAACGCGTACAATTGCTTCAAGACCAAAGTGTTCCGTTCAAAGCTGGGTAATCGACTGAGCTTCCCTGATCCCCCACCACTCGAATGAACACCGAGTTTACTGCGCATCTCAAGGTCAGAGTCCTTGCTACAAATTCCGAGCTATAAATAATATTTCACTGGCTAAACCTTGTGCTTACTTCCTTACTGGCACACTATTTTTAACCTAAGCTCAAAATCACGTTTGTTATTTCAACGAGCGAGGTCTACTGTTCACAGAACTACTAGTATTAGCTATAAGAGTAACTACAGTGTCTTTCAATAACGTGGACTGTACCAATATACTAATTGCCCGAGTGTAGCTAGGACTCCGCTTTAGCTTGACTGTTCGGCATTTCGTCTGTGTGTCTGTCTGTCTAACGATTACGGAAAAACGCCTTGACCGATTTTGATGATTTTTTGCATGAATGTTCTGTATTCCTAGGCCAAGTGATGTATGTATACGGCTTTTTCCATTTTTCATTTTTAACACCTTAAATAAAATTAAAATGGCGGCCGGACCGTTTCTCTCAGTGTAAGCTTTTTTCCAAAGCCAATTTGTGGCTTAACCGTAAGTTAAACTTAAAAACTAATAATATTTTGCCAGTAGCAAATTTAATTAAAAAAAAAAAAATTATTCTTGATTTTTTTTCCGTATCTTTACCGGTAAGCTCACAAAACTTAAAATTTTGTTAAAAATCGTCCAAGTTTTTGTATTTTAACGAAGTTTTTATACGTTTATTCTAAACCAATTCACAATTTTTAATTAGTTTTTTCGTAGATAAAGGTTCAAAGAATTCATATATGCCAGTAAAACAATGATTGAAGTAAAATTAACTAAATTAATTAAATTAATTAAGTTATTAGTTCAAGAAACAAGCATGTTCAGTAAAGAAAGGAAAAAGTTCAACTTTAGGCCTACATAAAAAGTAGTAAAAATTGTTTCGTAATTTAGTTCTAAATAGAATTATTTATCAATTACAAATTTCTTATTTTGAAAACACCAGTTTTTATGTTCCTACTGCAAGACTGCTAACAAAACTAGGCCTATTTTGAATCGTAATTTAGGAATATTATATTCTTTGCCCAAAAATTACATATTATTATAAGAAAGTGTAGAGAATAAATCAAACAATTGAACTGTATACTTATAAATTATTATTCCATAAAGTATTTGACTTTTGCTTTACTTGAATTACAAAATGAGATGAAACAAATGAAACGTCGCGGCGATAAAGAATATAGAAACAATGACCGTTTTACAGCGTGGGAAGTGTTGGTACAAGGGTTGAGATCACTATCACGACGCTTTAACATCGTTTGTTTTCATTATTTCTAATATTTGAATATGACATGGAACTGAAAATACATTGTTAAGTTTTAGTTATTTAAGTATGTAAATATTTAATTCCATGTTTTCCCTCAATAACGCGATATTTTTAGCTACCTTACGCATTTTTAACCTAAATAAAACACAATGCCCCCTAAAAGAAAATCTTCAGTAGTTAAAGATTCAGGAAAGGAAAACAAATCGAGAACTAGAAACCCCAGAATCGCGGGAATTACAAAAAAATGTTTCACTGACTAAACCTTCTGCTTACTTCCTTAGAAGGAGTAACTGTGGTATTTGTTCTTTCAACGAGCGAGGTCTACTGTTCACAGAAATACTAGTTAATTTGTACCTCACTAGGTAGGTAAGTATGTGTTCGAACTTTTGCAGCATAATTTTACATCCAATTTGGTACGTACGATGGTTTTCTACGACACTCGGACGAGTTCGTTAGAAAAAATCAAACAACCAGAAACAATTTGTTGACTGGAAGTAACTATTTTTGAGTTTTCGTATTATTAAACATTTTTAGAGTTTCAATCTAAACAAATAAATACAGGAAGATTATTCTGGACATTTAGTTTTTGTTTTACACGACCTTATAGCATGTCCGGTTCCTCAGAAAATCGACCAAAACGTAAAATACCATAAAAATACCAGTATTAAACCCAAGGTGGAATTTTACCGGGAAGCAGCGGGAGTAGAGGGAAAATCAATTACTGGACTTGGAATTACCAGTAGAGTATTTTAAATTAACCACCTCCGTCTTGGTAAGTCGCCCGGCACGTATATCCGGAGAAACTTTTACTCTTCTTTCTTCCGACGTCTCAAAGGATCCCAAGCTCTCACGAGAGTAAGTGTTTGCACTGTGGAGTACTAAATATTTGAGTTCGCAGCCTTTTTGCTTTCTGGAGAACAATTCGTGAATTGTGATCGAACTTGTGCAGGAAATAACCTTCTCAAAACATAGATAACTTGATCATTTTAAACATGGTATTACGTTTACAGGGTGTTTAATAGTTCACCTACGTTTCCAGTTTTATCATAGGTCCTAAAAATGCACGGTTTTCCGTCTAACCTTCGTTTGTTTGTACTAAATAACGTTTATCTGTAGAACGGTTAAACCGATTGATTTGATACTCCTCAACGGCCGTCATAACACGAAAACCTAGTTAATATAAAATAACCAGCTTAATCTAATTATCAGTTTCAAAATGGCGAACATTTATAAACGTTAGATGAAGATAATTCAAACACATTAAATTTATATAAACACGACAATAGTAAAAATTAGTGTAGCCTTTTAATTTCTTAATTACCATGTCGCCTAGTTTAACTCGCTCAACATCCAAAGCAACAAAGTGTAGCCAATATTTAATTTACACTACCGATTAATTAAGTTTGACGTTGTTTTACTGTTATCATTTTTGTCGGATAGTTTTGACAGTTAGACTATTCGATAGAAACTAAACAGGCTATACAAATTTACTCTTGACGATTTCTATAAGAATGTACTGACAACCTACAAATGCCATCAAGTGCAATCGTTGGCTCAGAGTAAGGGAAAAACAAGTGGGCGGTTAGCAGACGCTTAAACTTATGTTTTCAGTCCATCATTGTCCATTCCTGTTTCTACCCGCGCTAGCGCAAAATCACTGACTCATTCGGACCTATTTTATTAAAACCAAACTGTACTCGGAGTTCCCGCCAAGTAGTAGACGAGCCTTAATAGTCACGCGTGGTCTTTTATGCATTCAACTTAATTACTTTGATTCATACATATATTATTATTTACCAGCCTCGCTTTGGTGTTACTATTAACGTTAATTATTTATTAAAACGAAATTATGAAACAAATGAGAAAAAGTAGCAAGAAGGTTGGCGTGTAAAACGCGCAAGGATTTTCCGAGACGTATTTCAGAAAACGCTAAAAGTAAAGATGCTCATTAAAAAACAAATTTATCAACTTTTCGCCTAAGACTCGATGAATAGAAAGTTGACGGCACGAGTCGAATCAATTATTGGACTTGGAATAACCGCCAAAGTGTTTCTAATTAACCGACTCCATTTTGTTGAGTCCCTGCACGTACGTCCAGACAAACGTCTACCTTTTCTTCTTTGCAACGTCTCAAACGATCCCTAGATTCAATAATTGGCGCGTGGAATAGTAAATATTTCACTTTTGAGGTTTTTTAAAAGAAGTTTATTTTGATGCAATACAGTATTTTGTTAAGAAATTTCTTTCGTTCGAGAAAGTACTCTGGATCTACTGCGCTTGCGTCAAGAACCAGGTTGTGAAATACCGGATGCAATAATCTGTTTACATTTGCTCCGCTTCTAGTTGCCCCGGGGGCTGGTGAGCGAAGCGGAAAGGGTCGGTTATATAACATGAACAGTTTGTGTTCATCCACTCATATAGAAGCCGAGTGTACGTCCGTACGTTAGTAACAAAATAGCACGTGCGCATGTAAAATAACATTAATTCTAAAGGCGAAGTTATGTTTTTGAGCAGATGCCGAGAACAAACCCCACTTCAGACATACAACAGCTGATTTCGCTCATCATCTGTAATATTTTAACAAAACCTAGCTTAGATTATACTTTGGGGTTATGTTTTTATGTTTACAACTTCAGTCAAAGCAAACTTCTTAAAATGTCTGGACGTTGGTTATTGTGGTAAATGCGTTATATAACTAATGTAGGCTATAATATGCTATATATGATCGGCTTTGAGGTTAGAAATCGTTAAAAAAGGAATGCGTTTTTACAGACCTTTTTTACTTCATTCCTGACAGCCTGAAGAACAACTTTGGCCTACAAACTTAAAAGTGTATTTTAAACTATCACCATCTTGGCCTATAGGTCTGAATTTCTATTTTGAATGGAAATATAAAAGTTTTAGCGTCTGATAATTTACTATAATGGGATACTATTAAACGAAAACCACTTTAAAAAAAGCAAAAAAGTAGTCTAAAAAATCCCGATTATTAGCGAATTTCCATAGGAAAAATTAGCTATTGCAGTAGCCCTTATGGTCTTACCCAAGGTCGGTAGTAGCAAATAAGCACCGATCTTGGTCCCCAGAACACGTTTTGGGGTGTCATTAAAATCATATACATGTATATATATGTGCCTATGCATTCTCCTACTTATAGGGATGTATGTATACACGTATGTATATATTTATATATATATATGTGTTCGCACTCTAGCGGCCGCATTTTAAGCCCGATTTGGTCCAAATTTCGTACACATGTTAGTTGTCTATGTCGCTCGGAAGCTCATTTTTGACCGGAAGTAATTATTTTTTGAGATTTTTCCTACGAGAATAAATGATTTTTAGAGTATTTTCTACAAATATAGATGTACGATGTTATTTTGCACATTTTGTTTTTTTACGCGACCGCTCGTTTGGTTCCGCCAAAATCGATCAAAACGTAAAATACCATAAAAGTACCCGGTTCAAAGCCATGTGGTGGATTTTACCGTATGGTTGGCGAGCGAAGCACGCACTGCGTTGTGTGTTGAAGATACTCTCAATATGAGAAATGGCATGCGAAGCACGCAATGGATTGTGTATTGAAGGTACTCCCAATATGTGGAATGGCATGCGAAACATTTTGCAGCTATTCAGCACCGTCGTGAATATACCTATTTCCCAAATTGTTGGTTGAAACCCTAAAACATAGGCCTATAAACTTAATTTTGGAAATTTTCTCAACTCACGTCAGCGGTTCAGTATTTTTCCTGTAGGTCAAAGGATTTGGTTATGGACAAAACTAAACTCGGATGTTTTCTAAAACACCCAAGATTATAGCCTAGAACATAAATATATCTTGTTCATAACTCATTTATTTTATTCTTTTACTTACAAACTGAAAAGTAAACCCATTGTGTTTGATTTAAATAAATATGTTTTTGATTGTCTCTTGATATTTTTTAGTTAATGGTTTACAAGATATTCAACACCACTTATATTAAATAAGAGCTATTATGAATCGAGGGGTGAAAATTTAAAAAAGTATTTTAGTTTGGCATCCCCTCCATCAAATTCCGTTAAAATTTTTATCCAAGTAACCTACTTCCGACTGTTTGAAAAAAGTATGGACTATTGTGAAATTTTAACAGTAATTTTTGTTATTTTGTTTAGTCCCGTAAATAAAATCTACGTGAGTTGGGCGAATTTCCAAAATTAAGTTTTAAATACAACCAACGATTTATATTCATGACAGTTTTCACTTCCCTGCTTTTTTAATTTCTGTGTATGACTTTGTATGTATATTGAATTGAAACTCCATGACGTCTTTACGTACAAACTATATACATATTTGATGTGCTGCGCAGAATCTATGCAGCGAATTAATGTTCCAAGTATAAAATAAGCAATCGTTCTGCACTTTATCAATATTGACAGTTAGTTTTCCAGACATCATTCATTCACGTCTACTTAAAATAGACGCTCAAACGTCGGCTTACCTTCTTGTGTGAACTTCAACGCTGTCAAAACATGAAATATCCTAGCGCTTTCATAAAGTAAATCGTCATTTGTCGGCGTCAAAGTACATACATGCGTTACGTCAGTAATTTCTGAGGAAATGATTTGTTCAGTTTGTGACATCTACAAACATGACGGTGGAAACACTTTATAGATCGATACGAGGAAATGGTCCATTAGACAGAGCAAAAAAAGTGGGGTCTGCTGAAAAAAATTCCGAAGTTAATGAAACTTTTACAGATTGTTCGGGGGTGATGTGGGATGACTCTGTCAAGTTTTCCAACTCGAGGACCCTGTGATATGTTAAAAAATGTCGATAATTAAGTCGTTGAATCCAAAAGTGTTATAGTTAAAACGAGATAGGTAAAACAGAAGACTATATTCAAGCGCCTCGTTTTTAAAAATAACATGAAAAAAATCGTTCATACTTTCTAAGACTATTTATACAGGTGCATTCAACGTGTAAAACAAATTTGATGTTGATATTCCAAAAATTGACGAAACTGGAATAGATTGAAATTAGTTCGTGGGTCCGGTACTCCTAAACTGGAGAAACCCATTAATAAGTCAAGTGGCTCTAGATCGGGTCATTTTCAAGATAACAAGCTGAAACTCAGCATAAATGTTTAAAATATATGTTTTAACTCCTATGTCAAGTTTCAATTCGATATATTAAAATTCAGCTAATTTAGAATGAGCCAACTCTTCATATACGAATGAGATTTCAACTTTTAGTGATTTTCCCTGCTGCAAAATACATACCTGCATTATCGAATTTTTTCCATACAAACCATTGCTCGGAGGAAAGAAATACATATTATGACATTTTTTGTTAAAAAATACTTCCTCTACACGGTGGTATTTTTTATTTTTTTTTATTTTTCATCCCAGCTCGAAATATTAAGAATAATCAGAAAAAAAATGTTTTTCGATTTTCTTTTTCGACTTTGGGAAATCGATGGACTAGTAAACTTTTTTTATGTTTATCTACATACTTGAATGTACTTATACAAAAAAAATCAGCCATATTGTAAATTACTGGTAGTTGTAACCTACACCGACTGGGCTAAATGGCATTTTCTTTAGTTTTATCTAAAATCATAAAGAGATTGTTCCGCACATTTCGTTTTGCACACGAACCATCTGGATCCCCCAAAATCGATCGAAAAGTAAAATACCATTCATGTGGGATTTTACCGTGGGTGCAGTTTCTGATAAGGTCGGGATGTGAAGCGTTCAGTAACGCGAGGCCGCAAGGTCGTGGTGCAAACTAGCAAAGCGAGCGGAACGAACCAGCGCGTAAGCCGGGGCTGGAGCCTGAAGGGGAAAAAAAATTTACTAATACTTTTCGTACACGCAGGCTGGTATTCAGCGCCATTGTGAGTAGACCGATTTCACAAATAGATGGTTGGAACTATAAAACGTATAAAATTACTTTTGGAAATTCGGCCAACTCAAATCGGCAGTTCAGCTGCGTGATCGAACGCTTTTGAAGTGTTAATTTCTACAGACGCACCGCGTCCAAAAAATGTTCACACATGTCCATATAGCAGAGTACATAACAATACAGTGTACTTGTTGCTGGGAGTGAATCGGATTTTACCGTCACGCGTTTCACCAAGCATTTTCTGAAACGCTCTATTGTGAAACGTTCTACTATATACGGTACTCGTGTGTATCCATCTGTTTAAAAAAAAGTATTGGTCTTGCCGAGATTCGAACCAGCAGAGTCCATCACCATAGTCTAGCGCCTTAACCGGTTAGGCCACGAATGCATTGCTAGTTTAGTTTATTTGAGTTGAGTATGTAAGTGAAACAGATTTTCCTACGTCATACGCTTAACACGTTAACGCAAACACAGTTTAATTTAGTTTAATTGGTAATACCTCTGAAATGTACATTGTGCTTCCTCATTTAGTAAGTTGTGTTAAAAAGTTTACACTTCTCCCGTGTGGTCTTAAGCACACAATTTATATTTTTTTTTATTGCATAGTTAGCAAAAAAAAAAGGTTCAAACAATTATACGTCCTAAATTGCTCTTTTTCCGTTTAGAAGAAAATTTGTTTAGTAAATATTTTTCATCTTTAAAATGGTTTAACCCACTTAGTTTAAATTTGGAACGAATATAAACCAATTTAAAGACCAACCTGTATCGATGTGGGGGCAAATCAATTATTGTATTTGGAATCACCAGTAGAGTATTTTTAATTAACCACATCCATCTAGTAAAGTCGCCCCACGTACATCTAGAGAAACTTGTACTTCTCCATCTTCCGACTTCTCAAAGGGTCCCAAGCTCTCACTAGATGAAATTATTGCCCTGTGGAATACTAAATATTTGAGTTCGCAGCCTTTGCTATCTGGAGAACATTTCGTGAATTGTGATATAACTTGTGCAGGAAATACCTTCTCAAAACATGGAGTGCTTAATTTTTAACTGGTTAATTACGTCTACAGGGTGTTTAAAAAATACGTAATAATAATAATTGACCTGATGCATCATTAAACAAATAAAGTGGGGGGAGGGCGGGTATATATGGCTCTGTAATATTGTCTGTATACTTTAGTAGTGTTAACACCCTCTGAGGATGATGACCATGTCATCGAAATGTACATAAGGGTAACGTATTAAACATAACTTACAATTTAGTTGTTTAGTTATGTTTTTCCTTGTTTTGTGGCTCAGGGTTTTTATTCAAATCAACTAGTGCATCATTTACACAAAAAACTTTACAATAATTATAGGTCCTAAAACGCTTTGCTTCCCATTTATCCGCCTTTTTATTTTTTTTTTTATATAAATAACTTCTATCTCTATAGGGGAGACCGGGGAAATGGCGATCACCCGGGTAATGCCGAACATCACCCGGGTAATGCCGAACATCACATTGTTTGCTTATTGTGTTTGAATATAGAGTCTGTTTGGTGCTGCTATCTACCACTTGGGAAGGTCAAATTACGTTGCTAGGTTTCCTAGTGATAACCAAAAGACTGTTTCTGCCACTTTCCTTGTTAAATTCAACAAACCTTTAAAACAGGGTAAATACAAATCTGTTAAATGTACTTTATTTATTCAGAGATACTAGAATCAACACTCATCTAGTCTATGTTAGTATATCTAGCCTATGTTGTGATGTTTAAGAAGTGTAAGCTAACTGTTCGCTATTACCCCGGACCATGTTCGTCATTTCCCCATATGTGTTATTATTTCAATTTTATAATCTACAACTTATGTAAAACTTCAGGGATAGTGAAGCTTTTTATTGGTAAAACATTTTTTTAAATCAGTTCAGTAGTTTCAGAGATTACGATCTACAAACAAATAAATTTTACCTCTATATAATATTAGTATAGATTATCCTTATAATATTCAACAGTTAGTGAAAACCGAACTTAGTAGACATCCTGTATATTTCACACACACATGCATCAGGAAAAACTAAAATGACAATTCTTGATCAAGCGATTTCCTTTATTTTACTTGTAAACGGAAACAACAGTAAATACGATATATTTAAAGTCAGGCAGGACATTTCAGTTTGAGTGGAGGATACAATGGGTGTTTGGGACGATGTTTGATGTATTTTACAGAAGTTGTTTTCATCCGGTCGTCACATTAAATGCATCCAAGAAGGGACAACTAATGCAGGCTTAAAGTTTACATTTTACTGTCTCCGAACATTGCAAGTCCACACAAAGGACAATGTTATATAGAGGGACGTTTTACTACCGTGGTACTAAACATGCCGGCTTCAATTCCTAATTGAACTCGGGAAACGAGAGGAATCTCAGCATGTATATAGGTCGCCGATGGAAAGAATGCGAAGCGGTTTACCATAACCGAACTAAACTACGTGTGCCTATTGATATTAAGCGTGCATGTGAAACACTAAAATTACAGCAGTTTTATACAGGATGTCTCGCAACTACTGTGCCAAACTTTACCGTGTTATTCAGCAGGTGAAATCTAGCTTAGTTTAAAAGTTGTCTGCCTGTTTGCGTTTTTGAAGTGAAAACTTCTATAGGCGCACTACGTCAAAAAAAATCGTGTACATGCGTATATATAGTAAAATTCACCTCAGAGTGAGGCGGAAGTTGAAGCCTACCAAGGGTCAGCACGGTCGACTGGTTTCCGCTCCACTTCTACCTGAATTTTAATTTTTTATAGTAGCGTTATGCAAACTTTTTTATAACAAGAAAATATAAAAATAAATCACATAACGTTGTGTATCAAGATCGTCTGTTTATTTTGATACCAAATTTGAAGTAAATCGGTAAATGTTGAGTAATTAATTAAAAACACCTTCAATAGTTCTTAGTTACAATAAAAGCTATGCCATTTAATTACTCAACATTTACCGAATTACTTCAAATTTGGTATCAAAATAAACAGACGATCGTGATACACAACGTTATGTGATTTATTTTTATATTTTCTTGTTATAAAAAAAGTTTGCATAACGCTACTATAAAAAATTAAAATTCAGGTAGAAGTGGAGCGGAAACCAGTCGACCGTGCTGACCCTCGGTAGGCTTCAACTTCCGCCTCACTCTGAGTTGAATTTTACTATAGCAGAGTATATGGTTTTCTTGTTGCTGGAGGTGAATCGGATGTTACCGTCACGATTTTCACCATGCATTTTGTGAAACGCTCCAAAAGTTAAACGCTCCTAAATGTGAAACGCTCTACTCCATCTGATTGAAAAAATTTGGTCTTCCGAGAAGCAGCAGAGTCCATCACCACAGACTAGCGCCTTATCCGTTTACAACCACATTGCTAGTTTAGTATATTCGAGTTGGGTATATAAATGTAACAGATTGTCCTACGTCATAGGCTTAATCTGTCAATGTTAATACAATGTATAGTTTAATTAGTAATACCAATGAAATGGACATTTTTCTTCCTCACTTCGTAAGTTGTGTTAAAAAAAAAACATTGTGCTTACTCATTTCGTAAGTTGTGTTAAACATAAACATTGTGCTTCCTCATTTCGTAAGTTGTGTTAAAAATAAAGATTGTGTTTACTCATTTCGTAAGTTGTGTTAAACATGAACATTGTGCTTCCTCATTTCGTAAGTTGTGTTAAAAATTAACATTGTGCTTCCTCATTTTGTAAGGTGTGTTAAAAAATGAACATTGTGCTTACTCATTTCGTAAGGTGTGTTAAAAATTAAAAATTGTGCTTCCTCATTTCGTAAGTTGTGTTAATTAATACAAGTTTACACTTCTCCCATGTGGTCATAAACTCAAAAATAATTTTTTTAACAATTAATATTCCATGAATGGTTTAAGATGCATTCATGAAAGTAATAGTGAAGGTTTATCACGTTTGTTTACACAAATGTGATCAATTTTATTTTGCTAAAGTTATCCGTTTCAAGATGGCGGATGATCAAACTTTTCAAAGTGAGATATCTAAAAAAAATAAATAAACGTACAATGTTAATGATAAATATGTCTAAAACTGTTACCGGCCGCCATTTTGAAAATATACAACACACTCTTCTGATTTGTTGAACCTTGGTACAAGTTTGCGAAAAAAATATGTGCACCAAATTTGAACTCAATATCTTAAGTAATTAAAAGATATTTTGTTTGGTATTTTTGTAAAAAAAAAAACAAAATGGCTCATAAATTAAACTTTTAAACTTATTTTTACTTAAGAAAAAATTACTCTTCAAAGCGGTTTCAGATAGCTCAGGGACACCCTGTATGTATATTTTAAAACCCTGAATAGAGAATAAATTACACTAGCTGCCCAATTTAGCCAAAAAGATCAGACGATGAGCATGAAAAAGAGGAAGGCCCAGACAACCCTTCTAACGTAGCAGCAATGTATTAAAATAAGACAAATTGCTTCAATTTAAATATTTAAGTTAGAACCGGCTTTCACGAAAGTCTTGCTTTTTTCTACAAAGAAACATTTTTCTCGGAAACAGTAACAGATATTTCAATAAATGTATTTTGTTTATAATAAAAATACGTATTTTAACAAGAGTTTAGTTTGCAACAAAATAAAATTAATGACATTTCATGACTCGGTTTTATAATTATTTTCGAAGTTTATGAAAAACAATTATAATAATTGCACAGAAAGTTATTTTGAGAAACCCTTTTGTAAAATTGTAGATATTAGTGTACTCAAAAATAAACAAGATGGAACACTTTTTCTAGACTTCGGCTCGTGTTTTTTTTATACTAAAAATGTGACTTTTTTGTCACGCACGTCACGTCGCAAGTTTTCAATACTTCGGCATTTTAATGCGAGCTGAAGTACTTTTGACCCAAAAACGTAATACCGACGCGCTACGGCTCTTTACTGTCAATATCGGTTTTATAACAATTCAAAATATATATATTAAGGCTCTTCTTTACCTTTAAGAAAACTCCCGAGTGTACAGTATGATTTCAATGCAAAAGGCCTGACTCAAGCCGCAAAATCGTTGAAACATGCATTCGTAATACCGTGTTTCGGATTCTATTTATAAATTAATAATCTGGGAAACTACTTTAAGTTATAAAGAAAGCATTATATTTTTTACGTGTTACCTTAAAATATGGAAATTATTGCTTAAAAACTCCCAAAAAATGCGTTAAAAATAATCGTTTTTTACTCATTTAAACGGTTGATTAAAAGGAGTTGCCGACGATTTCTTTCAATTATGAGGTATAAGACAAAAGCACAAAGCCTTTAAGAACAATTTAAGATGTTTCACAACTTTTTAGGTTGAAAAACGGCGTCCGAAACACGGTAATACGAAGTGCATATTTTTGCTGTTTTACGCAAGGTATAGAAGCCCCTTAAAATTTAAATGTATTAATATTTAAAGTTCTATAAAAAAACAACAAGAAGAAAAATGCCATTCATTAGATTAGTGTAGCCTAACGACACCTAGTGGAGAATATGCAAACTTCCAGAAAAAGATGCAAATTGTTAACTAACCCGGTTTTCGAAACTGAAATAAACCAATTAAAATTACTTCCCGATATTTTCGACATGCAATTCCCATATCAAAATCACGCAAAATTATTATATCAATAAAAAAAAATTAATACCTTAATCTAATGTTACATTATTCATTAATTATCTCTATTTGAAAGTCAAGACTTTCGTCTAACGAATAATAAGTTTAAAGCGGAAACCGTCATTAAAATTCAATTTACATGAAAACCATAAACTCTGAAGAAAAACCGACATAGTCTATAAACAGAATCAACCCTTTTACACACAAAAAGTCTTTGACGAAATTAACAAATATACACCATTAGAACGGGACAATTGGAAAACCAACTTAAAAAAATATTTACAATGTACTGCCAAAGACATCTTCTTTCGGTAGCCACGCCCACGACGGAAGAACTTACCTTTGATTGGTTCGTGAATTTACACCAGATGATTAAGTTTCTTTAGGTTTTGAACATAAAAACAAACTAGTTACCATTCTTTTAACGATGTCACTTTTAAGTAAATAATTTAATACAAATTAAGAAACAAAATTTGAACTAATTACTT